>JZKD02S1672457.1:88119-108419 GCA_000966675.3 Picea glauca
TACTTTCAAGGCTTCACCCCCACAGTCAGTTATTGACAACTCAAACAATAATACATTTACATTATCCTCATGCCTTAGCATGGTAATTCCTATTTTATGATTAATTACAAATTGGGGGAAACAGGGTGTTACAACAGTGTACCACTGGATTGTAGTTGTGTACTACTATGGATAGACATAGTTGTGTTCTATCGAATGACATTGTTCTAATTGCCTTGAAGACTATCAGTAGTGTTGAAAATGATTATCAGTTAGATGGATGATCAATGGACAGAAATTTCCCAGACGGAAAATGGTCCAAGACATATGTCTGGATTAGAAGAATGGCTCTTGTGTCACTCTATGGAGTGAGTGACTTATCCAACATCATGTCTGATTACTCAGATGGAGGATGGTTTCGAGAGATGATGTAGTTGATGACACTGATAGTGATGATGGTGATCATGATCTAATCATGAGATAGTATATACGAGTATGTTGATGCTACCGACTGAATGGTATGTTTGTGCTCAAGACCATTACCTTTAATACCTCCCTAGCTAGGAGCGAGTGTTGATATTATGGTAGATGCAGGAGGTATTTACCTCCACGTGTAAACATAACGAGAATAGAATATTTCAGGAAGAAAGAAGAAACCCTAATTAGTTGGTTAATAACCCTAGAAGACAAGTTGACTCAAAAGGATAATTTGTATTAGGTTATTAGCCTCCAAGAGAAGAAGTTGGCTAAAGGAAATATATATACTAAGTAAATTGGCACCCAGAATGAGAATTTGGCCCAGGCAGTCTGCCAAAATTAGTATAAATATAGGAGGCCAATCTTCATTCTAGCAGGCATTCTTAAAACTGCAGTAGCACACTTGTGCGCACTGCAATTGGGCAGTTTTGTGCGCAAGTCTTGGAGAAGCTATTGTCGTGAGTCTATAGTCTCGATCTTCTCTGGGTTTGAACTTTTTGATCAGATTTTGTTATTCCTGCTTGGTGCACTATCCTTGGAGAGAGGTGCGCTATGTTGTTTGGCTATCTAGCCTAGGGTTTTCTTCCAGAATGATTATCTGTCAAGGTTAAGGTGCTCCGGGGTGGCTTCGGCCTATGGTTGGGTGACAATAGTGATATTGTCTATGGTTAAATGAGCACATCCATTATATTCTAACAGTTTCCATCTTGGGGAGGGGATAATTATCCTTTGTACACACACTGTTCAAGTTTATGAAACCTACAAATAACATGATTTGACCATTCTTCTTTCTAGCTACCACCAAATTTGAACACCATGAAGAATGTCTAGTTTAGGATATTATTCTAGTTGCTAGCATTTTATGCAACTCCCTTTAGACCAAAGGAACTAACTTGGGGTTAATTTGTCTCAACTTTTGTCTAAAGGGCTTAGATTCCTCCTTCAAAGGAATGGCATGCTTAATTACATCCTCCCTATAGACCTTAAGCTCATCATAGGTGAAAGCCAAGACATCCCTATATTCTCTTAGTAATTTAACAATTTCTTTTGTTTCTTCTGTAGGTGTGTTTTTCCCAACCTTCACCATTCTAGGCTCTTCATTAGTTCCAATGTTAACTTCAAAGTGATCACTTGGTTTTATACCCGTTTTTTCCTTTGGTTTGTGACCATCTTGCCTGTCAAATAATTTTTTGTGTGCAACAAGGCCTCTAGGGACTAGGTTAATCTTATAATAATTTTTTGTATAATTACATCCCTCTTTATTTTCATTGACATGGAATTCAAAAAATTCTTGCATGTGATTTAAGAACTTAATTACTTTCTTATCATCATCAAACACTTGCCAATGATCCATATTATTCAGAACTAAAGGCCTAAATATGACTTCTACCGTGATGTTTTCTTTAATCAAATCTTGGGAGAGTTGAAGAGTGGAAGCCACTACAACCAGTGCATCTGCTTTAAAGTTCTAATCCCTAGGAATAACAATAAGGTTCAAGGCATCAAAACTTTCCATGGAGTCCCATATTGCATTCCTATATTTATTTAGCCTTTCAGATTTGCATGCAAATATGTTCTTAAGTTGTTGGATGACCAGATCTGAATCTCCCTTTATGTTCAAACACTTAACACCCATGTCCTTGAAAAGATCTAGACCAAGCAACAAAGCCTCATACTCAGCCACATTATTGGTTGCATCAAATTCCATTCTATATGCAAACTTAAATTCCTGAACAGATGGAGACTCAATGACTATTCCAACACCTTTCCCAGCTCTAGAAAATGCACCATCAAAATGCATGTACCACACCTCGTTAACTCTTTCTTCTTTAGATTCTTCTTCTATGGGTCCTAAAGAGTTAGACAAGATGGCATAGTTTCCTAGACCATCTTCTTTGTACTTTAATTCATTTCTAAGATTCCTTGGGTCTTCTACATGATACCTTCTTGCCAATTCTCTATTCAATTTAACCATGGCCCCATTTGAAGTGGTAATGGTGGCATAAGTTAAATCCATTCATATATTGCCACCCAAATCTGCAGTTATTTTTATTGAAAGCAACATACCCCAAGCATCTGGCACATCAATCACTACTATGTCCATTTCTATTATGATGTCTGGGAAAGAAGCCAAGTGCACTTGTAAAATTTTAATCAAACCATGCACCTTAATCATTTTACTATCCATGGCACAAATGTTATGGTAAGGTGTTGAAATCCATATATTTAATTGTTCCATCACTTTCTTAGTCATAGCATTTGAACTTGCTCCAAAATCAAGCATGCAATTATGAAGGAGATGGTTGTTCACAAGTAGAGAAAGGAAAAATGGTTGATTATTTTCATTCCCCCTATCCTAATTTTGCAAAATCACAGGTGTATCCTAGTAAGCTACAACTGGTGGCCTATCAATACTGTTCTAAGGAGGCTTTTCTATGGCTTTGAGTAGTTTCTCCCTTTGAGATGGGATCTTCATAATTTCTGATACAGGGTCCAACATTTTTGCATTATTCAACCATCCCCCTAAGTCAATATTTAATTTTGTATCTGTAGGAAAAATTGATTTGGGGGGGGAAGAGGTACCTTAGGAACACTTGCTCGAGGTTTGTCTTGATTTCTGGTTCCATTCCTTTGATAGGTTAAACCTATATATCTAGCCAAATCTGAAACTTGCTTGGTAGTAGGCTTAGGACCAAATTTTTATGTTGCTTTGTCTACCATATCATTCATGCAGTTTACATCCCTACCATGCTCTGTTAATTCCATCCAATCATTCATGCCAACATTGTATTTTTTACCACACATGTTAACTTCTTCATTTTCTGATTGAGAGAAACCTTTGTAATATTCCAGTTATAAAAAAAGTATGCAGAACATAAATAAATAGCTAGAAATGGCATATGAACAACAATATAACCATAACAACACCACGATAATACCAAAATGACACTAGAATAACACTAGAAAGAGAACTTTGATTACTGAGAGCAATGTTCACTTACCTCTTCGAGGGGGAAACCTACAGCAGAGTAGAACTCTATTACAATAATATCCAAGACAAAAGTTCTCATACCCTCGACTCCTATTTATACTAAATATGTTTATCAAAAGAACCATCTAGCGGAAGATCCTTCTAGAAGTGAATGCTTCTATTAGGTCTTCTTACATTGGACTTATTCTTCCTTATTGTTAGGCCTTATTAATATTGACCTTTATTACATCAGAATATATTATTCTACCTACATGAGGGGTTAGGTCCCTAACATGTCCTCCCCCTTAAAAATAGCCTTGTCCTCAAGGCTTGAGATGTGGAAATTGTTGTAGAATGGTAGATGGTTCCCAAGTGGCATCTATTGAAGTTGTATCTTTCCACTGGACTAACACTTCCTTGATGGTTCGTTGACGTAGACGACACTCATGTTGGTCCAAAAATGTTTGTGTTTGTAGCCAAATGGAATCTTCTTCGTCCAACTCAGGAAGGTTGGTTTAAGTTTGGCACTTAGTTCCAATCACCTTCTTTCAACAGGAAACATGAAAAATAGGATGGAGCTTAGAATGACTGGGCAAAGCTAACTGATAGGCCACCTATCCCACATGCTTGAGAATGGTATAAGGACCATAAAATTTGGGTGCCAGTTTCTGACAATGGTTAGCCTTGAGGGGATTTTGCTTGTAAGGTTGCAGTCGAAGAAACACCTGATCCCCTTCTGCAAATTGACGTTCAGAGCGACATTGATCTGCTTGTTTCTTCATGTGATTTTGGGCCATGACTAAATTCTCTTTGAGGGTACGAAGAATAGCCTCTTGAACTGTAAGCGTTTGGTCAACTGCCTAGACCTTCAAGACACCTAGCAAATATGAGAGAACTGAAGGTGGCTTTTGTCCATATATCGCTTCAAAAGGAGTCATGTGGGTAGTTGTATGGTACAAAGTGTTGTACCACCATTCAGCTAGTGGTAACCATTGAGCCCATTGATTTTGCCTTTCCGAGGAAAAACACCTCAAATATGTTTCCAAACACTTGTTGACAACTTCAATTTAACCATCAGTATGGGGATGATAAGTTGTGCTGAGATGCAATTGGGTGCCTTGTAGCTTGAACAATTCTTGCCAAAAAATGCTAGTGAAAGTTGGGTTGCGATCAAAAACAATATAATGCGGCATGCCATGAAGCTTGAAGACATGTTCCATGAAAAGTTGAGCCACAATGGATGTTGTAAATGGGTGTTGAAGATCACATAAATGAGCATACTTGGAAAGACGATCAAGTACCACCATTATGACTGATTTATTGCTCTATTTAGGTAAGCCTACAATAAAATCCATAGAGATATCTTGCCAAATAGTAGGTGGAATCAGAAGCGGTTGTAGTGTGCCAAGAGATTTGACTATTTCACCCTTGTTGCGTTGACACACATCACATTCAGCCACAAAATTACGAACGTCCTATTTCATACCATCCCAAAAAAAAGAATGTTTGACACAGCCATAGGTTTTGGTAAACCCAGAGTCCCCAGTTGTGGGTGTAGCATGAAGTTCATAAAGTATCGTGGATTTAAGTTATGACTATTTACTTAAATACAAATGGCCTTTGTATCGAAGCTCATCATGGAGCCAAGAGTACCCTAGGGAAACTAGAGAATTGAACAACAATTGTTGTATCGGATGTGAACTTTTGGAATCGTGTAGCCATTCCTGGCAAACAACTTGGAGCCAATCTGGTACAATGAAGGAGAGAGAAAAAAGGGACCCTTCATCTTCATATTTTCGGGAAAGTGCATCCGCAACCACATTGTCTTTGCCTTTCTTGTAAATGATTTCACAATAATATCCAAAGAGCTTAGTCACCCATTTTTGTTGCTCTGGGGAGGAAACGCGTTGTTCCATAAAATGCTTGAGGCTTTGATGATTTGTCTTAATTTGGAAGCATTTCCCCAATAGATAAGGGCGCCAAAGATCAAAAACATGCAGAATAGACAACATCTCCTTTTCATAGATTGATTTGCCCAAATTTTGCTCTGGCAGTTGTTTGCTGGTAAAGGCAAAAGGCCGACCCTCTTGCATAAGGAAAACGCCAATTCCTTTCCCTGAAGCATCACATTCCAGGACAAAGGTCTTTGTGAAATCAGGAAGGGCCGGGACTGGAGTGGTGCACATGGCCATCTTCAAGGTTTGAAAAGCCTGAGCAGTTGTTGGAGTCCAAGTGAAAGAATTATTTTTAAGGAGTGCAGAGAGAGGTGCCGCAATCTTTCCATAATTCTTAACAAACTTGTGATAATAACATGTTAAGCCCAGAAATCCACACAATCTTTTGAGAGTCTTTGGGCGAGGCCAGTCTTGCATAGCTTCAATCTTTTTAGGATCCACCATGACACTGGCCTTGCCAACAAGATAACCCAAGTACTCAACTTTTGAGGCACCAAAAGCACATTTAGATTGTTTCAGGAAAAGTTGGTGCTGAGAGAGTAGATGGAGAACTCGATCCACATGAACAAGATGGTCTATCCAGGTTTTTCTATAGATGAGGATATCATCAAAGAAAACTAAGACAAAATGACAAAGAAAAGGATGAAAGGCATGATTCATGAGGCCTTGGAAAGTGGAGGGAGCATTACACAAGACAAGGGCATGACAAAAAACTCATAGTGGTCCTCATGAGTTATAAAGGCAGTCTTAGAAATGTCTGCCTCTTTCATACGAATCTGGTGGTAGCCAAAACAAAGATCAAGTTTAGTAAAGAACCGGGCACCACTCAGGTCATCCAAGAGGTCATCAATGACATGAATGGGAAATTTGTCTTTAATGGTGAGTTTGTTGAGGGCGCAGAAGTCAGGACACATGCGCCAAGAACCTTCTTTCTTAAGGACCATGACCACAGGAGAAGAGTAGGGGCTCGTACTAGGGCAAATAACACCTGCGTTGAGCAGTTCTTGAACCATTTTCTTAATTTCATTTTTTTGAGAAAATGGGTGACGATAGGGACATATATTGGGAGGAAGGCATCCTGGGACAAGGGGAATGGAATGATCATGAACACCATGGGAAGGAGGGAGTCCCTGGGGAGTGGAAAAAACCACTTGATGTTTAGAGAGGATGGATTGGAGGTCCTGCGACACAGAGGGTGTCTCAGTTGCTTGTATGGCACGGAGTTGGGAAATAACACCAAAATGACCTTTTTTTAGTAGCTTTTCCATGTGATGGGAACTAATGATCTATGGGGAACCGACGGTGATGCCTTAGAACTTATATTATTGGCCCTCCTGGTCAAATTGCATGGTCAATTCCTTAAAATCCATGAGAATGGGACCCAAAGTCCTTAGCCATTCTGCACCAACACAATGTCACAACTGCCCATGTCGATAGAAAACATATGAGATTTTAGGTGGTAGTCACCAATTTGGAGATGCACATTTTCACAACGCCCTCCACATTTCATGGACCCGCCATTGGCAATCATGATTTGGAAATTATTGACTGCACATATATAGCAATTAGTTTATTGGGCAATGCGACGATGAATCAAATTATGGGTGCTTCCACTATCAACAAGAATGATGACCTTCCTATGCTTGATGTAACCAATTAGCTTGAGGGTTTGGGGAGTAGAGAAGCTAGCGAGAGAATTTAGGGAAATGACCGGTTCTACTTTAGGAGGGTCTGAGGGAGGGGTTATGTCAGTGGGTTCAGATGACACAGACACAAGGGGAGCTTCAACATCCTTCGAGATGGCCATAAAAAGATTTTGTTCTATACACTTGTGTCCTGAAAAATATTTGTCATCACAATTATAACAAAGGCCTTTGAGTTGGCATTCGACCATTTCAGCCCTGGTCAATTTTTGGATCTTTAGTGGAGTATAAGGAGGAGTGGGATTTATTGGTTTAGTGCAAGGAATAAATGAGGGTTTCCGATTTTGAGAAGAGACAACCTATTGTGCTTCCTTAGCTCTTTTAGTAGCCTCCACCCAACTCTAAGGCCGATCCATGAGGACATGGGCACGAATCTCATCCTTGAGACCACTGATAAATCATTATCGGAAAAAAGCATCAGATATGCCCTCTGTACGAAAAGACAGTCGCTCAAAAGCAGCTATAAAGTCTTCCATTGTGCCAGATTGTTTCAACTTTGTTAAATGGCCTAAATGGTTGTTGTCAGTGTCAAAGCGTTCATAAAGCTCTGCCACAAAGTGTGTCCAAGCAACATACCCTTGGCGGGTAGTTTTTCTCCATTGCCAACGTTATTGATCTAGATGGAGAACACCATACCAGAGTTTGGTTAACTCATTCGTAATGTCGTACAAAGAGAAATAATGTTCCATTTGAGTTACCCAGCCAGTGGGATCCGAGCCATCAAATTTAGTCACATCCACACGCGGAAGGCGCATGTCACGCTGAAAGTGATGGGGCTAAAAATTATGGGAATGAGAGGAAGTTTCACCTTCGGTATGCAAAGGTGGGTCAGATAAGGGAGGATCTGCAGGGATATGCAGCTTGGTGCAGATCATCGTAGTGATAGATTCAAGCTGGGTAGTAATGTCTTGCTTGATTTCCTTGATTGATGCGACAATGGAGGAATGCATGTTTTTATTGATGGTGGAAATATTGGCATTGAGTTGTCTCACTTCTTGTTGGGTCTTTGTGAAATTAGAGTGCAAGGTATTGAAGCAAGCTTCCAAGTCTTGGCTACGGGTATGGGCCATGATGATGAGGGAATTGAAAAGGGGCGGGTGGGGTCAAAAAATTGCTGAAAAATGATAGTTATGAATGTGATAAGGGCGAAGAGAGAAATCCAATGGAATAGGTCTCAAATCTACAAAGTTATACTCTGATCTGAAGAATACTGCGGTGATGAAATGCTCAAATGCTTAATCAAGAAGAAACGTGTAGTAATTTGGCAACTCGAATGCAGGAGACACAATTGTGCGACAATAGATCTTGTCTATTTTGTTTTTTTTTTTTGTCCCCAAGGGATAGGTATTCAAGGGTTCTACAGACAAGGGTTTGCCCTGTGTTATAGCTCTGTGATATACGTGTGGGGTCCAACAGTAGTACTCGACCCAATATCTTAGGGCACGAACTAAGGAGGCTAGACTGTGCCCTTAGCCATACTACCCGACTGCCCAGGTACTAGAGAGTATCTTCCCGAGTGTTGTTCTCAGTGGCACTATAGCATTCAGGCGGTCGATCGATTTATCTATGGAGGGCTTCAAGAAATCTAGGTCGATCTGTATACAGGTGTTGTCTGATGCACTACCACTCGAAGGGGTACCAACAGGGGTTGCAAGGGTGGCCAACATATGTGTGCTTAAGTACCACTTGTATTTCCTGGATGTATGAATCCCCGACCGCAGGTTTATGCGCATAACGACAGATCTTTGTAGCTTAAAAATGTCGGAATACGTCTCAACCCTGGAAAAAAAATTAACCCATAATTTTCTGCCAAGGAAGGTGCTCTAATACTGCTTGTAATATTCCAGCAATAAAAAAAGTATGCATAACAAAAATAAATAGCTAGAAATGGCATATGAACAACAATATAACCAAAACAACACCACAATAATACCAAAATGATACCAGATTAACACCAGAAAGAGCACTTTGATTACTGAGAGCAATGTTCACTTGCCTCTTCGAGGGGGAAACCTCCAGCAGAGCAAATCTCTATTACAATAATATCCAAGACAAAAGTTCTTGTACCCTCGACTCTTATTTATACTAAATATGTATATCAAAAGAAACATCTAGAGGAAGATCCTTCTATAAGTAGAAGCTTCTATTAGGTCTTCTTACATTGGACTTATTCTTCCTTATTGATAGGACTTATTAATATTGACCTTTATTACATTGGAATATATTATTGTACCTATGTGAGGGGTTAGGTCCCTAACAACCTTCTTCATCACAAATTTCAAGGAAGACTGGGCAAGTTAACTCTTCGTGAAATTCCCCACAAGGCCTGTAGTAAGAGATAACTTGGTGATCAACCAAGTTAGTAGACTCAACAGGATTTGGTGGCCTTTGCTCTTGAGGTGGGGGTCTTTTTGGCCATTAATTATTTGGCTTGTGATGAGATCTACTAGATTGAGCCCTTTCCATGGCTATCGACCTTTTTTGTATGGTTGTCATCTGATTAACATGGTTAATCTCTATTTGCTTGATTAGTTGAGTGAGCTCCTTCATACCATCACTAGAAGACTCTTGGTTTTCAACTTTCTTCTTCTTCTCCTCATTGGTTTTGGAAGAATTTCCCCTTGAGAAACCAAGAATATTTGACCTCCTAACATCTTGCATATTCTTATCTATCCTTATAGCATACTTTTGTACATACTTTACTGTTGTTGGTTCTTTGTCCCTTAACTGATATATGATCTCACCCTCAAATGCTTCCATATAATGAATTAAAATAGATGCATCAGGAGGCTTAATAGTTTGGGGAAGGCTCTTAACCAAGTCATTAAACTTCTTATTGAATTCTTCCATTCTTCCATTGTTTCATTCCTTCTTTTGACTTGTGCTAAGGGCAGCCAATAAATGACAATCCTCTTTTTGATCACCCCATCTTTCATTGAAAGCCTTTTGAATTTCAACCAAGGTGCTAAACTTATTATCACATTGTTCCAAGAACCAATCTAAGGCATCATATTCCAATGACAAGACAAAAAACTTCATCTCAGTATCTTCATAGTTTTTAGTATTACACCATCTACTGATGCATACAACGAATTTTCTGATGTGAGACTGGGCACCAATAGCATTGTTTCCCTAAAAAATAGGGAACTTCTCAATACCTTTGTCAGGAATAGGATGAGGATGACCTTGAATGTTAATAAAATTACATGGTTTGAATTCATCACCCATATTTGTTGTAGGATTAGTTGTTGCAAACAAGAGATGTATATTAAAGATTGCTTCTTCCCCAAGACTTTCAAGTAACCTATGAGGAGATAGTATGTTTAGTCTCCTCCTATACACCCTTTCAGGTTCAGGAAAGGAATAAACCTATGAGGAGAAGTCTGTTTAGTCTCCTCCTATACACCCTTTTAGGTTTAGGAAAGGAATAAACCAATGAGGAGATAGTTTGTTTAGTCTCCTCCTATACACCCTTTCAGGTTCAGGAAAGGAATAAACCACCCCTTGCGAATTACTCCTGGTAGGATACCTCAAAGAATTATCAAATGGAGTTGCCACTTGGAAACCAAGCAATGTTGAATAACAAACTCAAGTTACAATTTAAGGGAAAATTTTCTTAATTAGTTTTTTAAAGAATTTTTTCAAGTTTTGTCAATTAACCAAGGACAAMAGACYTGTCCCCAACAKCGGCGCCAAAGATGTTACTATCCTTATACACACCTACAAAGATGGAGAAGTCTCCAACCCACTTGGTGTGTCCTTGGAGGCACAAGCTTAAGTCCARACCCAYTGACACCTCAATCCARACTTCTTCCATCTAGGCTCACTCCTAGGGAAGCCAAGGGGGGTAGAACCTATTTAACTATGTTAAGTTTTAATTAATGATCTAGGAGTTAATTTGGTTTTTTTTATTTGAGAGACCCAACCCAATGACAAGCAAACAATGCAAATGCAATTCTTTTAATGAYAGKCGAACATTTTCTTTGACAATACAACAAATAGACCAATGCCTAAAATGTACCCAAAGTTTACTTATTGAGACATGCAATTAAATATATATCTACAACATGAAATAAAACATGAAATATCTACACAATGAATTAAACAATGAAATGATCTTTTAACTTTGGACAATTATCTCCAAATGAATAAAGAATACTTTCAACAAAAAGCAAAGATGCTTTAATACATGTAAATATTCACAATGAAAGAATTTGCTAAAAAGTAAATAGCTTGAAACATAAGATTGCTTGGAAAGTAAAATCGCATGGAAAGTAAATTGTTTGAAAATGAAGTAGCAAACTCGTAGTGCAAGTGTTGTGAATGTGGTGTTGGTTGATTTTAATAAGTTTTAGGTCTCTCTTGAGCTTAGGGGATTAGATGTGACTTTGTTGCAATCCTAAGCTATGTGACTACCCCAAATCCATATCCCCTCAACCAAAAGGAAGTGTTGGGTGCTCAAGAAGAAGAAAAAACAAGGTTCTTCCCTAGCTCCATGGGTCAAATCTGGAATGCTTGGGCGCTCAACATGGAGGAAACGTAGTGCCGTGAAACTGTCCCCGACTTCAACCCCTTGTAGCCTCCCAAGTCACCCTTTTTGGTGGTAGAAGCAATAATAATTGGGTGCCTAATTAGTCTAGCCACAGGATCCTTTTGCCCTTTCTTATTTACCCAAGATCCACAAAGTGCCAAGGGGAGGTAATACAGGGCACCAATTCAATTACTTTGAAATACAAGAAATCAATCTAGCCTTCACGATATTGCAAGGTTGGCAAAGCCAAACACAATGCAAGGTGTGGGGGCAATAAACTTGAAAATAAAGTACAACAATGACTACCACACAACTTTTCCTTAAGCACAAAGGTGGACAAAAATGAATAACTTAGCAACCTCACAACAATGGCACAATGTGGAGGACAAGCCTACCGGTTTTGTGCCAAGGTGGGTGAAAGAAAATAACTTAAAATGAAAAGAGCTAAACTAGCCACGCATCCTTCTCTTTATGGGAGAAGTGAGACAAGTAAAAACATAAAATTAAAATCTACTCTAGCCTTCATGATTCTGCATGGATGGAAAAACCAATCACTATGCAAGGTGTGGACAATAAATTACAACTAAATTACAATATCATTTTTTGTGAATTAGAAATGAGAATGCAATCCCAAGAGACTCTCTTGGGCTGCTTATAATGCTTTAGAAAATGAAAAATGGAAGGGGGTTTGGTACCCAAACTCTTGGAGGCTTCCTTGAGTCTTTTGAGGCCAAAAATGAGCATCACCTCCCCTTAACCTGACGAGAACCTGCATAAAACAACAAGTTTTGCTTACTGGAAAATGCTACAAAACACTTAGAAATTGTTAATTTATGTTAGTACATAAAACATAAATTAAAAGGATAAAATTGTGAACATAAAAGTGAAGTTTAAATGACTATTTCAAACCAAATAAATGCTTAAAAGTAAGAGGAAATGATGGATATGAGAACATAAAAATAAATGAAGCCTTGGATGGTTGAATGAGTGAATTTCCAGATCTGAAATTCCCTCTTCGAAGCCTTTGATGACATGCAAATGAATATATTCTTGCTACACAATACAACAAGGAGGTGAGTGCATCTAATAATCTTGCAAAATATTTTCCAAACTTGAAAGAAACAATCACAAAACTAATAGCAATACTACTACCAATCCTTCTCAAGCAAAATACGTTGCTTGGGTCTCCAAGTTAAACTAATGAAAACAAGAAATACGAGAATTGAAATGCAGCAATATCACCTCACAAGAACACCATGAACAACACCAAGAAGACTCCCAGTGCACACAATAGATCCTCCAAAGCTTCTTTTATTATTCACAAAATGTTGCTACAAATACTTGCAGCAAGATTTACAATGAGAGAATGGGAGAGAGAAAGAAGAGAATGGGAGAAATTTGGGCAACATAGACTTTCTCTAAAATTAGATGGAGAAAAGAGAAGGGGAGGCCTTTCTTTTAAGGGAGGAAGGCGAGGTAGACCCCCCTTGCATGCTTTACAAGTGGCATCCATGCAAGAGGGGGCTCCACTCAAGGGGGGCACACCACATGAGAGAGGGGTGCACTTTAGGAGAGATATATGAGGTGTGAGGGGGTGGATCCCCCTTTCAAGTTGTCTAAACCTGTAACCTAGCACCAAGGGGGGTGCCCAAGGTGAGGGGCCCCTGTCCAACTCTTCATTTTGATTTTTTGCTAAAGTTCAAGAAGAGGGGGCACACTTCCCCTTAGGGGACTCAACAAATGCTTGAAACTTGCCTTGGGGGGTCCTCCTTCACTTTAAAATGTTTCCCTAAATAAGGAATGACATTACGAATCATTTCCCCCTCATTTTCCATGACTTTAGTCATTTTTACAAAATTTGGTTTTTTTACCTTAGCCAGTTAAATGTTGGTTTATGACTGACTTGGACTCGTCATGGACATTGACCTAGAAAAACTTATCCAATTGAGATGAAACTTGGTCCAAGAGTGTAGGGGGTCACAAACCATTTGATTTGAGTACCCATACCCCTATACAATATCCCCAAGGACCAATTTTTTACACTTTACATCAAAAATAATTAAAAAATTTCAATTTATGGAAATTTTGTTTATTAAAAAATCCTATCTAAACTTAACGAAATTTTGCAAGCCTCTAGGAGAGATCTAGCATGGTCATATAAAACACTTCTAAACCTTAGTCACCTATTGGGATCGATCATTAGAGCGCCTTTCACCACTTTGGAGAATTATTTGAGTGAAAAACTCAAGGATAATTAAAATTGTCAGTAAGCAAGATTAATTGCTTGAGGGAAAAAAACACTCGATGAAAGGAATTCCCTAATGATAAAGTCCTAGGAAACTAACCTAAAACAATGACCCATGCTAACACATTACATTATTATCCCACGCAGAGGAGCGAACATTCCAAGTATAAAACAAAGATGGGGGCAGAATTGCCCTATTGAGCCAAAAGTCTTCAACTTGTTGTACCACAAGGTACATATCTTCATGGTACATGACGCTGACCCCTAGTGAAAATAGGTGGTCAACGGGTCCCATGTCCAAGTGCTCATGTGAACTCAACGTTGAAGGTATTGGAACTTGGAAACCAACTGAAAATGATGCTCTAAAGAATGACATTGGTCACGTGGATCAAAATATTTAGAATCGACAAAAAATGCATCCACTGCTACTAAAGAATAATAAAACTAAAGAAGAATATGCAAAGAATGATCTTATTTACTCTCGAGGAAGTTCTCTACCCAAGGGGGAGAAGATTCATCAAATAGAAGATGGAAGTGGTTGTCATCCCAAAAATGACAACTATCCATATATCAATCATCACAATCGTCCTCCAAAGCATACCAAGCATACACCTCTTGATGATATTCATCCATGATGTCCGCCATAATATATCCCTCATGTAGGTGAGCCAAGGACATTTGAATATTGTGATAACTGTCTATGGGGTCATGTAGACTATCCTTGATGCCTTGTAAATGGTCATGCATATTGGCTTTGATGGCTTCAATCCGCCGTAAAATTTCCCTAAGGTGAGAGTGAATATCCATTAGAAAGACCACATATAATATACCAAAACAAAGCTCTCAAAAGTATCTAAACAATTGTTTTGATTTGGTTGAAATCTTAGCACCATGTGAGAAGTTATGAACTCTGCAGTTCTACCACTATCATGAAGACCCTAGAAAATGACCGATTTTAAATCGGCTATATCTTCACTTCCGGAGCTCCGATTCGGATGATTCGTTTTTTGAAATCAACTATTTTTGAAAGAGGAACTCAGATCTGTAATTTGTTTTGGAAAATTCATCCCTAACTACTACAGAAATAAAAAAAACCACGAGACCGTCCACGAAAAAACCCTGAAAATATAAGATTTTAAAATGTCGATAACTTTATTTCTTAGACTCTGTTTCAGACGATTTTTATTTTATTTTAAATTGGGTGTTTTTATGAGAGGAACTCAGATATACAATCAGTTTCTGAAAATTTTGCACAAAAATATACATATATCATCCAGAATGTTGCGATTCTCTTTTTCATATCCGAAAAAACCTGCAAAAATAGAAAAAAAAAATTGCCCATAATTTTTGCCAAGGAAAGTGCTTCGATACCAATTGTTAAGTACCCAAGTAGATCTACAAATACAATCACCACAAATATTGGATACACAATAGATCCAGAATGCAATATAGAAGAAACCACACTTTTATTATAGAAAACCTTTGAGGTAGGGCAACACCATACAATAGATCCTATTATAGAAGGGATCCTCTCTTGTTCACTTGCCCCTTCGAGGGGGCAACCTCCTAATGAACTTGAGCTCCAAATACAATACTTCTCTTCATATCCCATTACATTGCTTGAACCCCTTTATATAGTGCCACCATCACCTAAGAACATTATAGATGAGGAATATTCTAGAAGCAGAACCTTCTAAGAAGTCATCTTACATTTATTATATCTAACTACCTATTTATTATATCTAAATACCATAGTGGGCCTTATTTAATAATATAGTGGACCTAGTCCCCCTTACATTGAATGACCTCCACTACCTTTCTAACTACCTAACAACTTATGTTAAAGCATTAGTCTAATACATTTGTCCACTTATTTCTACACCTCATGTTGGTTTCTAAGGGTTCCTCTATCCCTATTTCCAACAAATCTTCCTTTATCGACATCATCTTAATTACTTTAGGGGTTGGTTTAGATGCCTCGATACCTTGGTTCCCATTTACCTTATATATGAGTTTCCTTAAATCTAGCAAGGAGTTTGATTGTTGCTCTCTAACTAATCATTTCTCCCGTGTTTGACTTCAACTCACTTTCACATTAAGGAGATTTGTACATTTTGATGGTTCCAATTTTCCAAATCCAGTCAAAGACCTCAAACACACATAACTCCTTTCAACAATGTTTTGAGCCTTCAATGGAAGCTTCCCTCATGGTAGCCCCTTACATGTTCTGGTCCCACATCCCAATGGACTTCCTTTTGTTATAGTTCTTCACCCTCCCGAGCACCACTATTCCCTCACTTGTATTAGGTGTAAGCAATATTAATTTTTAAATGTATCAAGTTTTGGCCCCTCTCATTGTGATTCTATAACGTATTTTGCTTTGAAAGTTTCACGACCGTGGGAATACTCACCTCATTTGTAAAGATATTATATATATCACCCCCCCTTGTTTGTTTTATAGTGGGTCTCCATCATTTCTTCATGGGTGATCCTCCCTTTGTCGCCAACTCTCTCTCTCTCTCTCTCTCTCTCTCTCTCTCTCTCTCTGCCTTTCTATTACAACATGTTTATTAAAACACATGATGTCTTTCAACTATATGATATTCTCCTAACCTCACACACTAGGGGGCAATTGTTCACCCTAATTTCGTTCACCTGTGAAATTTAAGTGGTTGTACTTGAAAACATCACAAATCCACATACAACTCACATACGACAACTAATCACATGATTCACAAGCTATTTGCATGCCGCCAAGTAAAGTCAAACCTTCAATCAACCATCTCTTAGATTGTGTAATATATCCCCCAATACTTGTGCCAGTTGTGTTGAAAAAGCTTCAATAGTCACACAACCCTTGTAATCACTATAAACTCACTACTTTGTGGTTCATAAATGCCCAAAGAAATGTTGAAATGGTGAAGTGGATGTGTATAGAACAAATTGAGCCTCCCATGTCACAAACACTTAGTCCCTTGGCCTTCCTCGAGGTCTCATCAAGCACAAGGGAACTAATTCAAGACAAGGGTTCATTTTTGCTTAAAATATAAGCCATGGCTAAGCATTAAAAAGGAGGAATTCATAACAAAGTTATGTTAAAGAAACAAGACCAAAGAGTGAGGAATCCATTGCTCCCACTCATAAATTCCTTGTTTGCTTACTCTCTTGTTGTTTATCTTCCCTTCAAAGTGGTCGTTCACAAGAGGAAAATGTTGCTCAACATTTTTAGAGATTGAGATTGAGTCTACATAGAGGTCGAAAGGACCCTCCCAAGGAGAACATCGGAACTCACCTACTGCAAGCTCTCTCCCTGTGTGATATAACATATGCTTTATTTGCTTTTCCATTGGAATAAATAAGTTATTGCTCTTTTCCCTCAAGAATGTTGTTGGAATTTTATTGAAATCATTGAATCCATTGTTTAATCCTAGAGGGTAATGTAATTGATTATATTGTTGTCCACTCACGTTTCATTGTCTAATCTAGCTCTAACAACTAGCTAAGAGAGAGTTTTTTCACTCACAAGCATGTGAACCCCCACACTAGTCCCATGAACCTCCACCACCAGGGGAGGGGACTATGTGTCACATTGGAATAAGGAAACATGACTTTTAGGCTCAAGAGCAATGTCATGTTGAGATGTCCCATCTTGTATGGATGAAGAAGGTTTGGTGTCCTGGCGAGTAGACTTGGCGAAGTCCTTTATCTAACGACATGGTAATTAGAGGTAAGGTGAGTATTGCACTGGGGATATTTACACCTCATCTTTGTTTTAGGCTAAGAGGTTGATCATCTATGTGAAAATTTATATGAGAACTCTTGGAAGAAACATCCTTTGAGATAGGGCAATACTTTTAGGAAAAGAAAGACCCACGTGACCTTCTTCTTTGAGAAGGAGACACATAAAGTTGGGAGGCAAGCTCAACTATAATGGCCTTGGAGGTTGAAGGTTGAGGTTTGGTTTGAGGGAGGTCATGAAGAATGTTTTGAATGCTTAAGAGGCGCTTGGGGTTTCTAAGTTCAATCTCAAAGGTCTATTGAAGTTCAATGACTTACGAAGCTACTTTTCTCATGTAAGGTCAAAATTGGTGACATGCCCTGTTAGAATATAATGGATGTGCTCATTTTACCATTGACAATATCACTATTATCACCCAACCATAGGCCGAAGCCACCCTCCGAGCACCTTAACCTTGATAGAGAATCATTATGGAAGCAAACCCCAGGCTAGATAGCTAAACAAAGGGTAACACACCTTTCCCCAAGGATAACTCATCAACAAGAGCTAATCAAATAGTCCAAACCCTAACCAAGAGATAGTCCAAGACAAATGTGATCTGCTAGCTGCAGCAGCTACAATGGAAACTCTCCTCAAACCTGCGCACAAGACTGGGCACTGCAGTGCGCACATGTTGTTGCTCTGCAATTCTGAGACTGCCTACCAGAATGAGAATTGGCCTCCTATATTTATACTAATTCTGGCTAACTGCTTGGGCTGACTTCTCATTCTGGGTATCTGTCTGTTCAATATATATATTAATTCTTCTGGATGACTCCTTCTCTTGGAGGCTAATAACCTAATATAAATTATCCTCTTGAATCGACATGTCTTCTAGAGTTATTAGCTAACTCATTAGGGTTTCTTCTTGCTTTCCGGAGTATTCTATTCTCGCCATGTTTACACGTGGAGGTAAATACCTCCTGCAGCTACCATAATATCAACACTCCCTCCTGGCTAGGGAGGTATTATAGGTAATGGTCTTGAGCACGAACATACCATTCACCCGGTAGCATCAACATAGACTATCTCATGACTAGATCATGAGCACCATCATCACCATCAGTATCATCAACTGTATCATTTCTTGAAATCATACTCCATCTGAGTAATTAGACATGATGTTGAATAAGTCACTCACACCACAGAGTGATACACGAGCCATTTTTCTAATCTGGACATATGTCCTAGAAGAATAAATGTTCTGAACCATTTTCCATCTGGGAAATCTCTGTTCTTTGATCATCCATCTAGCTAATAATCATTTCCAGTACTGTTGATAGTCTTCAAGGCAATCAGAATAAAATAGAACACAACTGTGTCTATCCATGGTAGTACATAACTATAATCCAATGGTACACTACCACACCAAGTAACACACAAGTACTTGATCAAACAGTGGAACACATCCACCACAATAGTATATATCTATTGTCATACAATCTTCATAACAATCATCTGATATCAACCTGCACATAAATAATGTTATGATATAAATTGAATCATATGGGCCATTCTTCCACTCACATCTGTGAGATCTTAGAAGAGCATCTGCCCTCAAAAGGTAAGACATCAATGATGAGCTATCTGGACTATTCTTCTCAAGCAAGGAAGAATAATTGTCCCAATTTATGAGCCTGGACCATTCCCCACCCTGGGCCATTCCTCCGACACTAAACAAAGTGTAACATGGAGAGAATGAATCCACCCTTAGGAATGCACGTCCTTGATTGCTGAGCCTGGACCATTCCCCACCCTGGGCCATTCCTTCGGCACTAAACAAAGTGCAACCTGGAGAGAATGAATACACCCTAAGGAATGACTGTCTGGACCATTTCCCTTATTAACCACAAGAGGAAAAGACTGTCCTGTACCAACCTCCAAAACATACCATTCCTCATGTTAACCACAATGAGAAATCATTGTTCGGCGAGGCGGGCCAGTCTTCTTGAGTAACCCTCAAGAAGAGAGACTGCCCTAGACCACTCCCCATGTTAACCACAATGGGAAGTCGTTGTCGATGGTACATCAACAATCTGAAGCATTTTCCGAAGGAAAATGTCTGTCCGTCAGAAATCTCAATCCACTTTTCGAACTGGAAAGGAAACTGCTCATCCTGGACCATTTTTCGAACTGAAAAATGTTTGTCCATAAATCAATACATATCAGTGCTCCCTCCCAACCTGGGAGTCATCTCTTCCTTTTTCAATAAATAAGTCGTCTCCACGAGCTCCAGCTTGAGTACGCAAACTCTTTCATCTTGGATAGAAGCTTTACCAAAATGTCTGCTTATCTTCTCATCTGTGGATATATGTTATTGGAGAACCACTTTCTCCTTTTTGGTCCTCATCACAGTTAATGCGATGCTTGATTTCAAATGTACTTCGATCTGGAACACTAGTTTTTCTCTGAAGGCTTCATGTAGCTCTGATCAATAAAGTATATCATTGTTTGGAACACTGGAACATATCCTTGTGGAACTTCTTTTGTCATCATGAGATCTGATCTACTGAGTAATCATCTTGATACAATATCTCTGTTATAGAAAAATCTTCACCACGCTTCTGCTGTGCACTAGAGGTTCTCCACCAAGTTATCTTTTTCCATCTGCATACAAGGGTCTCTTTCTGGTATGCCTCAAAGTCTTGAGGTTGCTCTTCA
>JZKD02S1672457.1:108429-122980 GCA_000966675.3 Picea glauca
TAGGTTTGAGAGGATCTTAGTGCATTTTGTATGGGTTAAAATGTTGGGTTTGTCATTATTGGAGTTCTACACTATGGAGACTTTTAAAGCCATTGGAGATAAACCTGGGACCCTCCTTGAGGTTGATGGGAAGTACAAGACCAAAACCCCCCACAAAGTTTGCTCATTTATTGGTTGAATTGGATCTATCAAAAGGTTTGGCATAGGACAATGAGCTTGAGGTGGGGGAATAAATCCATTGTTTAGACACTGGACTATGTTGGCATTCCATTATGTTATGTGCATTGTCATAATTACATGCATATTGGAAGCCATTGTAAGCTTGAGTTCCACCATAAAGAATGGAGGAAGATGAATGGTGGTGATAGTGGCCTTAAAGGTATAAAGGAGACAATGTGTGCAAAGGGTGTGGATGGAAAAGCTATTTAGTCAAAGGTGGTTGAGTATATTTTCACGAAGGAAGGAAGTATTGTAGGGTTGGTGTCAGGAAAAATGGAAAAAGTGAAGAGAATGGAGGGTATAGTGGTTGAAGGGGAGAGTATGAGGATCACTCATTTGCCATTTGATGTAGTATCTTTTATTCGATGGTGGGGGAGGAGAGTTAAAGCTCTAAAGTCAACTTCAACCTTGCATTATGAGAAAATTGGTAAATCATCCTTAGTAAATTCCTACTTAGTGTCTATTGGAAACTCTAAGTTGAACTGATGCAGGAACATCTCTCCAACTCAATAACGCATCAACAACCAACACAACAACACACTAGGAGGGAGCGGATCTCGAAGAGAGAGAAGTTCCAACTTTCTCGTTTTTGAGTTTAAATCTCAAATTTAATGTAAATTTAATATTGTAAGGCTCGAGGGAGGCAGAGTCACTGTATTTGTACAAGATGCATGTAAAGTCGCCTTTAATAGCTGACAGGTAGATAGATCTAGATTCGATTCAGACTAGATGCCAATTAAATGAAATTTAATGTAAGTAGGTAAGGAAGGCTCGAGAAGCCCCTTTTTTGTAAAAAGATTGATTGGATTGAGAATTCATTAGAGGGGATATTAGAGAATAGGAGAGCTCATGAGAATAACAAGAGAATAGAGGATAGGAGAGAAAGAATCGAGACTTTGTTGCAGTCTAGCCTTGTACACATTGTAAAAAGCATTTAGTTTTAATACAAAAGCAGATTTCCCTGCATATGAATCTCTGTGTGTGTGTGTTTATCTGTGTGATGGATGTTTACTTTCAGAATGTTTACTATGTATGTTTGTGAATTCCATGAGTGCAAGTACGTTTCCTTTGCAGGAATAGAGAGAATTACATGTCTGTAGTTTTCTGAGTGTTTTGGGCTCTTAAGGCTAGTGCAATGAGTGCACACTAGAGTTGTTGAGAAAATCCGTGAAGCCAGAGCAAGGAGTGCGCTAGAACTCTGTTTTGAGT
This sequence comes from Picea glauca, assembly GCA_000966675.3. Taxonomy (NCBI): domain Eukaryota; kingdom Viridiplantae; phylum Streptophyta; class Pinopsida; order Pinales; family Pinaceae; genus Picea; species Picea glauca. Next base: position 109,858 of record JZKD02S1672457.1, read on the forward strand.
TCGGGAAGAGCGTGCCAGGTGGGCACACCAAAACTGTTCACAAGCTCAGAAGGAATAGTGCAAGGAGTGCACAAAGAGAGCACAAAGAGTGTGCCTACACTCAGCGTAGTGTAAAATATTAGAGATGAGAAGATAAGTGCAAGGAGTGCACTGAGCCAACACAAGGAATGCGAAGGATGAACCATTGACATGTTCAGATAATCTCACGAGAGATAGTGTGAGTTTGTCCAAAGCAGAGGTGCAAGGAGTGCATAGAGACAACACTTTGTTAAGTGTTGGTCAAGCTCAGGGGAGTAAGTGCAAGGAGTGCGTAGGCATCTGTCAAAGTCCTAAGCTTAATAAGGAAAGCACAAGGAGTGTTCCATAGACCAAGTATTTCAAGTGCCAAAGCTCAAGAGAAAGAGCACTGTGTTGCTAGGAGGGCAGAAGGCTTTGTTAAAGGAGAAAAAGGCCAAGTCCCTTTGAAACCCCGAGAAATAAGAAAAGATCAGGAGGGAGAGAGTTACAATGAATGTAGACAAAGGTTGTAGCCTTTGAACCCTTTCTGTTAGCGACATTTCTTGTCCTAGGCACAAGAGTATTTGGGTCTGCAAGTTGCACGAGAAGCGCCCGAGAGCAGCATGGAAAAATCTCGTTTAAGGCTTCCAAGCACGTAAGAGGGCGAAGTTATGTTGTCGACGGTCCAGATTCATCCACAAGGGCAGATCAACGGTCATCGGGATATTGGGGCTACCAAGTTAAACGATATATAGCATCAAAGAAAGCGCCTATTTTTCAAGGCTAAATCTGGGTCGTCCAATCCAGCAACACATGCTGCGAGATCTAGTCGGCATATCGGCACTCGGGAGTTCGAAGGGTAAGTCCCTCGTCCTCTCGCATATTGAAACCCCGAACCCTGGAGTGCCGAAAGCGCCCAGAGTCGGGCCCACCGTATCGCGAAGCAGCCTCAGCTTTTCATCCACAGGAGACACCTGGCGCGCGATTAGGCTCCTTGCCTTTTCGCCCATCACGGTTTCAAAATGCAAGGAACAACCCGTCATATCCCTGATGCGCGAGGTGCCGGGAGTGTCCAGGACCTGGGCCCACAGTATCATCGGGAGAGCTCAAAACCATCAGATCTAGAGGGACGTGTGGCGCCAACTCAAGCCATCTCGTCGTTTTTCTCATCGCAATTTTAAGAAGCATGGATCAACCCCTTCTTATTCACGAACGCCGAAAGAATTTTGGGAATAGACATAGGGTCATGGCCCGTGGTCACTCGGGAAAGAAAGGAGCCATGCAAAAAGGGGCCAAGGGCGTCGAGCCTAGTCGCCAAAAGGATGATCGTGATCTCCATGCGCCCTCTGATCCGACCTCGATCCTGGTTTTCGCCTGGAGTAAATAAGGATGAGAAGGGGTGGTTGAAACCTCTCCTCAGGCATTGAGTGTAAAGTATGGATAATCTGGCAAGCGGTCTACTCGGGAGGATCCTGTGTACCCACTTTTCTGAAGAATCCATGCCGAGTCCTTGACCCGCCAGAGGAGGTCTGCACACGCTAGCTCGACACTTAATGGCTTAGCGACTCCCCTTGCAGGAGCCATGTGCAGTTAAGGTAGCGTCTGACAAAGAATACCCGTCCGATTTTGGTTGAAAGGACACCAAGCCTTGAGCGACTAGGCGCGCCTCTGTTAGGCGATTTTCTCTGAGTATATGAACTCAGTCTTTGTATTTTGTAAGGCGTCGATGGTTGAGAAAGGCTTTCGATGGTACACTTTAATGAAGCACTGTTTTTTCTGGTTGTGTCTGGACTCTTGAGACTTCTTGTCTGATGAATGTTAGTTTTTCTTTCGCGTCTTTGTCCACACTGTATTAGAACGGCTCAGAATTGGAGAATCCAGTTGAGTTGCAACTGTTATAGGATGATGTAGAGTTTGATCATTGTAACAGTTGCATTGTTTCTAACCGGTCCCTGTGATTTTCTTAGCGCTGAACGACTTGGAATTGGAGAATCCAGTCAAGTTCCCCCTTTCAGTTTCTCGAAACTTTGAACCAAAGGATCTCACATTCAGAGTTTTTCTTCTACAAATTACTGAAAGGCCTATTGCCCGAGGTAGTTTGTCCACTCTTCTCACCAAGTCTTCAACCTGCTCATTTTCAAATCAACCCACTGACTGAAGTTAGATCAAGACCTCCTTTGTTCCTCGCATTGTCGGACCCAGTCCCTGAGTTTGAGTGATATCTTCCCGAGTCTCTATCCATTTGATCACCCATTAAAAACTACCGTGACATAAAACTGATGGGCGTCGGGCTTTGCTCCTGCTGCAATCCAGGAGTGACTTCCGTCACCAACATTTCTGGCGCCGCTGCCGAGGACGAAGTTGAAGATTTTCCCCAGGATTGAATGACATTGAGCCTCTGATTATGAAGGTGCATCGGGTATCAGGGCCTTTGAAGATTGCTACTGTGCACCTGGCGACTCCATTGTGACGACTCCACTGTGACGAACCTGCTGCGGTAATTATGGCTTTCAGAGGCAGACACACGTGGTCCCATCCACAACTGCCTCTAGCTACACCGAAGACCAATCGAGAGCTGGTCCTTGGAAGAGGAAAGGCCTCTGAAGGAGAAGATATCGCCGCTGAACCAGGTAACCCGCCATCTCCTTCTGTAAGAACTCCATTTTCTCCTCCTCAGTTTCCTAGCAGACCGCTTTCTGAAGTTTCCCGTTTCTTGAATTTTGGGAGTGTTCCTGCTGAGTTTTCCCCTCCTGATCTGGGATTGGAGGGAGAGATCCTTGTCACTCTCCTCTCCTCTGAAGCTGTACCTTGGCAGAGACCCAGGACCACATAAGATTTCCCCACTCCTGCACAAAGAGGAACACCTGCTGACTTGAGCTCGCTAGCCTGCTCCTTAAATCCCCTCTTGTTTCCCACTCCACTTTGGGACTCATTCCCAGTAGCCCCTTCGCGAACTCCTTCTCCTCCGAGTTCTCCTCCACACAATATCCCTATGGCAGGAGAAAATCCTCCTATGACCAGAATGGAGGCCATTATAGCCTCTAGGTATGCTCCCCTCGTGCTACCGCAACCTCTCAACGCCCTCCCAGCAGATGGTTACCTCAAACAACTGCCCAGGTTTATAGGTGAGGGGGACATAACTGCAAAAGAGCACCTAGAAGCCTTTTACAGTTTCACAGATGATAATAACATCATGCATGCAGACGTATGGATGAGGATTTATGTCCATAGTCTCCAAGGCGAGGCTAGAAAATGGTTTAAGGCCCTGCCTCCTGGATCTATTGATGGGATCGAAGCTTTAGATAATGCCTTTTTAAGACAGTGGGGAGATAAAAAAGACTTCATGTATTACATGACAGAGTTCGTGTCTTTGAAGAGAAAAGAAGGAGAGTCTGTCTCCGATTTCTCCAAGAGATTTAATAAAATGTACAACAAAATCCCTGTTGAGATAAAACCCTCCGAATCCTCTGCAAAGATCACTTATGCTAGCGCCTTTGATCCCGATTTATGCCTCTTGTTGAGGGAAAGAAGAGCCACTACTCTATCCCATATGCAGGATGCATCCGTGGAGGTAGAATCTAATATATTGGTTGTTGACCGACTCAGGAACGCTGCTGGTAGAAACATATCCAGGCAGAGGCCTGAAGCTTCCTCATCCAGTTCCTCTCCCCTGCCCCTTCAGACAAATGAGACAGCTAAGGTACTCAAGTCACTTTCTGCTAGAATGGAAAGGTGGGAGTTAGAAGGGAAGCCCATGTACAGAAATCCTCAGAATTCTGATGGTAGAGGTTTCAGAAGGCCTAATAACAATGGACCACAAGCCTTCCCAAGGGAACTAAGGGAAAAAGACAGAGAATATCAAAGGATTCAGACCCCTCTCCAAAATAACCTGGTTACTCACGAGGGAGGGGGGGAGATAGACGATTTCGACCCCGAAATTCATTTCATTGAAGTAGCTCCTCCTTTTCCTCATTTGACTTAGTCTGCATATGAGAAATCCCTGATGAACATTCAAATCCATGAGTTAGGTAAGGGAGAAAGGGCCGGTCATGCCTCTACAGATACAACCTCAGGTCAAGAAAGAAAGAGGGAGACTTTGACAGCCAAGATCAACCCCTCATATCAAAAAGGTCTACTAAAGCTGCAACAATCACTACTAAAGAAAATAAAACTCAGAGTGCTTCGCTAGTAGCCAAGGAGCCTGTCATTGAGGTAAGGGAAGCCCCTAAGCCTAGCCCTTCCTTCAATTTTGAGCATGAGATTCAGAAGATTAGAATTCCTGTACCCCTATCTGAACTCGTCAAAAACAAAGATTTCAAAAGGTCCCTCTCCAAGTTGCTACAATCCGAGTCCCCCCAGCCTCCCTCTGACTCAGTGAACCTTCAAGATGAGAAACCATCTGTCATCCTAGGTCCCATGGTAGAAGACAAAGATGATTCATCCCCTCCCTTCTACACAACCCTGAACATACATGATAAAGTGCTACATAACTGCGTCACGGACTCAGGGGCTTCCCATAACCTTATGCCCAAAATAGTAATGGAAGAGTTGGGAATGGAAGTAACAAGAGATTATCATGATTTGTATTCTTTCGATTCAAGGAGAGTGTAGTGTCTAGGAGTCATCAAAGACCTAGTGGTTTCATTGTTTCAACTGCCCATGAAAAGTGTGGTCATGGATATTGTGGTAGCTGACGTTCCCCCCAAGTTTGGCATGCTGTTGTCAAGGTCTTGGATTAAAAGACTTGGAGGAACGTTACAGATGGATCTCACATATGCCACCATTCCGGCCTTTGGAGGGGAACACAAGAGGTTGTACAGAGAAGCCCAACTAGCCTATATTGTCAGTGATGAAGCAAACCCCACTAACCACCCCATCTTTGCACTTGACACCAACTTAGGGTCTAGTTTGTTACAAATCACCGGAACTCCCGAGGTCCCTTTACAGATAAGAAAGCAACCCATTCTTAACCAACAGATACCTCCTCCAACCACCTCTATTTGGAAAATGTTTTTTGACGGAGCTTCCTCTAGTATAGGCGCAGGTGTTGGAGTGATTTTCATATCACCCCGTCAAGAGACCATATCCCTGTCATACAAGCTGGAATTTGAAACTACCAACAATGTGGCGGAATATGAAGCTCTTGTTCTAGGTATGAGGGCTGCAAAAGAAATGGGAATTGAAGAGGTGTCAGTGTTCGTAGATGCAGAATTGATAATCCAACAGGTCAGGAACATTTATCGGGCCAAGCATCCTTGGCTCAGGAGTTACAGAAACGAGGTATGGGACCTGATTGATAATTTCTTCTCAGCTTTCGACATTATTTTTATCCCAAGGGAAGAAAATGCCTCGACCGACTCCTTAGCAGTCTCGGCTAGTCTGTTCAGGATCCCTCTGCCGCCGAAGATCCATGGCGAGGTCGAAATAAGATATAGGCCATCCATCCCGGACAATGTAAAGCATTGGGAGGTGTTCGAGGACGATCTTGAAATCAAAAATTTTCTTCAGTTCGTCGATGAGTTTTCGGTATTGCACATCGATCAAGATCCTGATCCCGAAGGTGACCCTCCCTCTGAGATATTCTTAAATAAAATCGTCAATCACCAGATTATTCAACTGCCCAACAATCACATTCCAAGGGGGATGGTCCCTTTAGAAAGATTGTTCGACAAGAATGATGTGGAAGTAAAGGGCGGTGTTTCAAATGAATATCCTGATACATCCGAATGCAACACTGGCACGCAAGAGGAGCCTAGGTTTGTCAAATTATCAAGCAGTTTGACCAGAGAACAGAGGGCCGAATATACTGAGTTGCTGAAAGAGTTTGCTGATGTGTTTTCCTAGACTTATGAAGACCTCAAGACTTATGACACATCTGTCATTGAACACAAGATCCCACTGAAAGAAGAGGCTAATCCATTCAGGCAGAACCTGAGACAGATAAATCCCATGTTGCTACCTGTCATGGAGAAAGAAGTGAAGAAATTGCTAGATGCCAGAATTATCGTCCCCTTGAGATATTCCGAATGGGTGGCCAATTTGGTCCCAGTAAGGAAGAAAAGTGGAGAAATTAGACTCTGTGTCGATTTCAGGAACCTGAACAGTAGCTCAAGGAAAGACAATTACCCCCTGCCCAATATGGAACAAATACTGCAGAGGGTAACTGGAGCGGCCAGGATATCCATCATCGATGGTTTTTCTGGTTATAATCAGATATCAGTCATACCTGAGGACAGAGATAAAATGACCTTCACCACTCCTTGGGGCACATTCATGTATGCCAAAATTCCTTTTGGATTGATGAATGCAGGGGCAACATTTCAGCGAGCCATGGACATAGCCTTCGTCGAGGAGAAAGATAAGTTTTTGGTAATATACCTGGATGACATAACAGTCTTCTCCAGGTCTGACAAAGAGCACTGCAGTCATATGAGAAATTTTTTTCTGAAGTGTCGGAGGTTTGGCCTATCCTTAAATCCCAGAAAATATTTGTTTGCTATGGAGGGGAAGCTATTAGGCCATATAGTATCAGAAGAATGAGTGAGGATTGATCCTAGCAGGGTAGAGGAAATTCAAACCCTGTCACTTCCTAGATCCAAGAAGGAAGTTCAGGCCTTTTTAGGGAAGATTAATTTCTTGAGGAGATTCGTCTCAAATTTTGCTGAGTTGGTGAAAAATATCACAGCCATGCTCAGGAAGGGAAATGAAGTGAAATGGACCGATGAACCCAGGGAATCTTTTATTCAAATAAAAAGGGCATTGATCGAGGCACCTGTGCTGATCAGTCCTGACTATTCCAAGGAGTTCCTAATTTTCTCTTTTGCTTCTTTTGATACAGTAGCAGTGGTCTTGTTGCAGAGAAATGAAGAAGGGCAAGAACAACCCATTGCCTTCTTTAGCAAGGCATTAAGATATGCAGAGATCAGGTATGAAATCATGGAAAAGCAGGCTTATGCCTTAGTAAAGGCCCTCAAAGCTTCCAGGATCTATGTCCTGCACTCAAAAGTGATAGCATACGTTCCTTTAGCCTCTGTGAAGGACATCCTTATACAACCTAACATGGATGGGAAAAGAGGGAAGTGGATTGCCAAAATCCTAGAGTTTGATCTGGAGATTAATCCCACCAAGTTGATAAAAGGGTAGGGTTTAGCCAAGCTGCTCGCTGAATCCAATTGCAAAGCCTTGGGGATTAGCTACATCAACGCCTGCTCAAAAATTCCCTAAGCCGAGTCATCCAATAAGAATTCTTAGGGTGCCTTATCACGAGCAACATGCACCTGGTACAAGGATATCTTGTACTTTTTGCAAGAATTGAAGCCTCCTGATGGAATGGGAAAAATCAAGGCGAGATCTTTAAAGCTCAAAGCGGTCAGATATTTCCTCATTGACCAAGCCTTGTACTGGAAAGACCCTTTAGGGGTATTTTTAAGATGTCTGGACCCGCAAGAAGCCCAGAAGGTTATATTTGATTTACATAATGGCCTTTGCGGGGGGCATGATTTCTGGAAGACCACAACTCATAAGATCCTCAGGGCTGGGTATTACTGGCCTACTTTATTCGCTGATGTCTGCAAAGAAATCAGAGCTTGCATCAAATGCCAGAAGTTTTCAGGAAAACAACAGCTTAGATCACTGCCATTAAAGCCTATAGTAGCTTCAACACTTTTTCAGCAGTGGGGGTTAGACTTCATTGGAGAAATTCATCCTCCCTCAAGCGGCCAACACAGATGGATCCTGACTACGACAGACTATTTCACCAAGTGGATAGAAGCTACCCCTACTAGGAGTACTTCTCACAAAGTAATTATCAACTTCTTGGAGGATATCATAGCTAGATTCGGCTGTCCCAGCAAAATCATCACCGACAATGCCGCCTCTTTCAGGTCTGAGCCTTTGGTCAAGTTCTGTGAACAGTTTGAGATTTCGCTAATCCACTCTACTCCCTATTATCCTCAAGGAAATGGACTGGCGGAGTCTTCCAATAAAAGTCTGATCAAGTTCATTAAAAAATTATTGGAAGACAATAAAAGGGCCTGGGATTCAAAGCTCAAATTTGCTCTATGGGCCGACCGGGTGACAAAAAATAAGTCCCTGGGCATCTCACCTTTCCAACTTGTTTATGGAACAAAGGTTGTTTTCCCTACTCAGCTTGCTTTATCTGTGGAAAATTTTCTCCAGGACCTTGAAGGAGAGCCTGACTATATGATTAGAAGGATTCATTAGATGGTGGAAGTACAACAGATCATAGAACAAGCCATGAACAGGGCCTACCATCATTAGCAGAAGATCAAGCAAACCTTTGACAAGAAGAGCAAAGAGAAAGTTTTCGAGCTGGGTGATATGGTTCTCAAATGGGATGCGCCCAGGCAGGACAGGGGCAAGCACAGTAAGTTTGATGCCCTCTGGTTTGGGCCTCTCAAGATCTCATAGGTGTTTTCAAACAACACCTATAGGTTGTAGGGTTTGGATGGTGAAGAATTTTTTGATGGCCCAGTAAATGAGCATTTCTTAAAAAAATGTTTTTTGTAAGCCGTAGGCGGCTTCTTTTGTTTTGTAAATATTGTTTTCTGTTTTCGGCTTAATAAATGATTCCATAGCCCAACAACAAGGCACTAGATCTGCAAAAAGAGTCCTTAGAGCATCGTAGGGACGACTCTATCCCCCATGGAGCCTAATGTTAGCGACATTTCTTGTCCTAGGCACAAGAGTATTCGGGTCTGCAAGTTGCACGAGAAGCGCCCGAGAGCAGCATGGAAAAATCTCGTTTAAGGCTTCCAAGCATGCAAGAGGGCGAAGTTATGTTGCCGATGGTCTAGATTCATCCACAAGGGAAGATCAACGGTCATCGGGGTATCGGGGCTACCAAGTTAAACGATATATAGCATCAGAGAAAGCGCCTATTTTTCAAGGCTAAATCTGGGTCATCCAATCCAGCAACACATGCTGGGAGATCTAGTCGGCATATCGACACTCAGGAGTTCGAAGGGTAAGTTCCTCGTCCTCTCTCATCTCGAAACCCCGAACCCTGGAGTGCCGAAAGCACCTAGAGTCGGGCCTGCCGTATCGCGAAGCAGCCTCATCCGTTCATCCACAGGAGACACCTGGCGTGCGATTAAGCTCCTTTCCTTTTCGCCCATCGCGGTTTCAAAATGCAAGGAACAACTCGTCATATCCCCGATGTGCAAGGTGCTGGGAGTGTCCTGGACCCGGGCCCATAGTATCGCCGGGAGAGCTCAGAACCGTCAGATCTAGAGGGACGCATGGTGCCAACTCAAGCCATCTCGGCATTTCGCTCATCGCGATTTTAAGAAGCATGGATTAGCCCCTTCTTATTCGCAAATGCCGAAAGCATTTTGGGAATAGACATAGGGTCACGGTCCGTGGTCACTCGGGAAAGAAAGGAGCCATGCAAAAAGAGGCCAAGGGGGTCGAGCCTAGTCGCCGAAAGGATGATCATGATCTCCATGCACCATCTGATCCGACCTCGATCCTGGTTTTTGCCTGGAGTAAATAAGGATGAGAAGGGGTGGTTGAAACCTCTCCTCAGGCATTAAGTGTAAAGTATGGATAATCTGGAAAGCGGTCTTCTCGAGAGGATCCTGTGTACCCACTTTTCTAAAGAAGCCATGCCGAGTCCTTGACCCGTCGGAGGAGGTCTGCACACGCTAGCTCGACACTTAATGGCTCAACGACTCCCCCTGCAGGAGCCATGCGCAGTTAAGGTAGCGTCTCACAAAGAATACCCGTCTGATTTTGGTTGAAAGGACACCAAGCCTTGAGCGACTGGGCGCGCCTCTGTTAGGCGATTTTCTCTGACTATATGAACTCAATATTTGTATTTTGTAAGGCATCGATGGTTGAGCAAGGCTCCTGGTGGTAAACTTTAATGAAACACTATTTTTTCTGGTTATGTCTGGACTCTTGAGACTTCTTGTCTAATGAATGTTAGTTTTTCTTTCGGGTCTTTGTCTACACTGTATTAGAACGACTCGGAATTGGAGAATCCAGTCGAGTTTCAACTGTTATAGGATGATGTAGAGTTTGATCACTGTAACAGTTGCATTGTTTCTAACCGGTCCCTGTGATTTTCTTAGCGCTAAACGACTTGGAATTGAAGAATCCAGTCAAGTTCCCCCTTTCAGTTTCTCGAAACTTTGAACAAGAGGATCTCACATTCAGATGTTTTCTTCTACAAATTACTAAAAGGCCTATTGCCTGAGGTAGTTTTTCCACTCTTCTCACCAAGTCTTCAACCTGCTCATTTTCAAATCAACCCACTGACTGAAGTTAGATCAAGACCTCCTTTGTTCCTCGCATTGTCGGACCTAGTCCCTGAGTTTGAGTGATATCTTCCCGAGCCTCTATCCATTTGATCACCCATTAAAAACTACCGTGACATAAAACTGATGGGTGTCGGGCTCTGCTCCTGCTGCAATCCAGGAGTGAATTCCGTCGCCAACACCTTCAAATACCCCAATTTCAAAGGGAAGTGAAGTTGTAGCAGGGGAGGAGCCTTAACAATCGTTGGATTGGCTATAGAAACAAATTTGGGCCATTGGATTAAGTCCCAGACAGGAGAAGGATCACGCAGGAAAGGAGAATAGATCCCAACCGTCAGTTCTGAGCGCCAAGATCAGGAGCCATTGGATCTAGGTACGAAGCGTGGATGGAAACCCTTAAGTCCTTCAGACTTCGTTGCTCCCACGATTTTTAGGTGTATGTTGTAGAGAAGGCCCGAAGTCCCGAAGTTCGGAGTCCATTTGGATCGTCCGTTGGTGAGGACGCATGGACCGTTGATCAAGACCTTTCACCACTTCGGAGTTCAACGGTTCGGGAGGCAGCGTGTGTTGGTGTCATAGGAATCTCCGAAGCCCAGAGTTTCAGAGTGAATCTCATCTGTTGGCTGTGGGAGGAGCGTCAATTGTAGATCTCGGTTCAGTGTTCGACAGTTTGGGAAACAACGCGTGTGGATGTTGCAAGAACCTTTGAAGCTCAAAGGCCCGAAATAGATATACACTGTAGATCATTGGGAGGAGTACGAGCCGTTGGATCAGTCGTGGAGCATAGATCAGGGCCGTCGGATCAAGCCCAGGCAGGAGAAGAAATCTCTTTCAGAGAAGATCAGATCCCAGCCATCGAATCTGCGTGCGAGCGAACGTGAGTTGTAAGATCTCACAATTTAGAAGTTCGACGATCCGGGGGATTGCGGGTGAAAAGTGATTTAGTGTGAAATTCCCAAAAGTTTCAAAGCCCGTAGTAAATCCAGGTCATTCGTTGATGGGGACACATGGATCGTAGATCCCAACCCTTCTCCAATTCGACATTCGACGATTCGATGGTTTGGTGGTGATTAGTATCGAGAACTCTCGAAGCCCGGAGTTTCAGAGGAGATCTCAGCCGTTGGCTGTAGGAGGGGCGAGAGGCGTCGATCTCGAATTTGACATTCGACAATTCAAGAGGTAGTGTGGATTGGAGTCTCAGAACTCTCGAAGCCCGAAGTTATGAAGTAGATCATAGCCGTTGGCTATTGGAGCAATGTGGACCGTTGATCTGGGAGCCCTTCGAGAATTCATCAATTCGACATTCGAGAGGATTGTGGTGTTGAGTTGTAAGAGTTTTCGAAGCTCGAAGCTTCAAAGCTAGAGAGAATCAGAGTAGTTCGTTGGTTCGACGTTTGGGTGATTTGTGTTGTTGTGTGGTGAGATCTTTCGAATCCTGAAGCTCTAGAGCGCCAGAGTCACAGATAAGTTCCTGTTTGGGAATTTTCCGCTTTGACGTTTGGGAGAATTAACGTGTATTGAGGTTAGAACTTCTGAAGCCTAGAGTAGCGGAGTTCTGGAGCCCTGAAGCTTCAGATAAGTGGTATTTGGTTGAGCGCTTGGTCATAGCCCTCGATCACATGAGATTTTAGTCAAAGTCAAGGGGGTAGAGCCCGAAATCATATTTTAAAGATAAAGGGGCTTAGAGAAGAAGCCCACAGGGTTCAGATTTGTATGAACCTGCACCCAACAAGAATTAAATGGCCTGTGAATATTAAGACATGATCCAACAAGGATCCGAGAGCTCATTTAGCTCCTGAAAAGAACGATCCTAGACTAGGAGGTCGCGCAAGCCCTAGGAGAATGTGAGGGTTTGTATCATGAACTCATGATGCATAAGGAGGGATTAACTTTGGACCATTATAATGGTATTTCTATACTAAAATTTGTCATGGAGGTTAAGTGTAAGAACATTGGTGTTTCAATTATGGGTTTGGGAAGTCCATTGAATGGGGCATGTTGTTGATTTAGTTGTTGGTGAAGTGGATATGCAATTGGGGAAGTTTGTGAGTGAAGTTGAAAGGGAGAGAATGATGGACGTTTGTCTACATTTAGAATATTTGAAAATGTTGCATTTGGATGTGGGGGTTGAAAGAAAAAAGAAGTTAAGTTGTTATCTATTTTAGATAATGTCAATGATTTGGTTAAGGATATGATCTTGAAAGGGATATAAAAGATGTTTAAGGTTTAGCGGGGGTGAGCCAAATTTATGAAGGGTGGAAGCAATGATGGCATGATTATGGTGGACATGGATTTAAAAGTGGGGAGGGTCGTGATTGAAACTAAAGGGGTAACCTTGAAGAAAATATCTCACAAGTACAAAGAAAACCTTATAGCATAAGTTCTCCTTCTATTCTCTCCTCCTGTCTCTTCATTTGATTGAGCTTTTATTTTCTCTCAATAAGTTATGGTAGTTCAACTAACTTTATTTAGTTAAGCTTAATTATCTTAACTAATTAGTTGAGACAAATAAATGATAACATATATAAATGAGGGCCTAATTAAATAATAACTAAATAGGTGGGACCCCTAATCTCTTTGTTAAATTTTAACAAAATATAACTCATCCTTGTTACTCCCTTTTTATTAACTTCAATAAACAACACAATGCAAAATATAATAACCCAAGATATGCTCCAACATTTTCCTTGTTACTCCCATTCACATAAATAGTCAAACATTGTAAATGTGTTGAACCTACACAAAATAGATCTAGCTAGCAAATGACATACACAATTTGCAGAGAAAATATGAGAAAAGAGAAGCAAGAGAGGAAGAATGGAACAATTCTTGTTGGAAATACTAAA
>JZKD02S1672468.1:0-11291 GCA_000966675.3 Picea glauca
ACTCAACTCAACTAGTCAAAATGAAGTGTCAACTGAAAGAGAATATTCTTCATGTGGAATATTCTCCCTTAAATTATAGGAGACTGGATAATGACTAATTATAACTAATAAACAAAGAAATACTTTAGGAAAAATAAATCCTAGGTGTGTGTGAAGTAACTCCAATAACCCCCCTAAACATCACTATGGTGAAAATAAAGATTGGGTCCCGAAAACGAGGCCATGTTAGGTACCCAAGTACAAAAGATACACTAAAAATAAAGTGAGGAAATAAGGAAAACCTCATGGGAAAAACCCCCCCTTAAGGTACAATGTATGTAAAAAGAAGAACTATAGTTGTTAGGCAACTGTGTTCTTCACTTCAAGACGACTTCGCAAAGAATGGAACTTCTACTCAATGAAGGTCTTCGTGAATATGTTTGTCATCTGTTCTGTTGAAGGACATAATTGTAATTCGATGATCCCCTCATGTACTAAGTCTCGGATGTAGTGCATGTGTATACCGATGTGCTTCATCTGCTACCTCTGAACTGGATCTCTACAGAACTTCAGAGTGCTCTAGTTGTCACACCAGATGATGATCGACCGATGAAACTGAATTCCCAACTCCATGAGAAAATTTTGTAGCCACATAGCCTGAATGGTTATGTTAACTACCCCTCTATACTCTGCCTCAACTGAAGATAGAGCAATGGCAGATTGCTTCTTTCTCAACCAACAGATAGGCCTGGAACCAAGACTGAGTGATTAATTAGATGTGGACTTGCGATCAGTGCTATCACCAGCCCAGTTGGAATCAGTAAACCCGATGAGATATAATGTAGAGTTTGATGCATAATGAATCCCAAAGGTGATGGTGCCCTGTATGTATCGAAGGATATGCTTTGTAGCCTTCCAATGTAGCTCATGCATCTCCTGCATGAACCTAGAAATTGTGCCAACTGCGTATGAGAGTTCTATTCTGGAGTTTGTGAGATACAAAAAACTCCCCACTAGATGTTTGTACAATGTGTTGTCAACCAGTGGAGTCTCCCCACCATCCTCAAGTTTGACTCCTGATAGAAAAGGAGTCAGAACAAAATTGCAGTCTGTCAAGTGAAATATCTCAAGGAGATCTCATGCATACTTGGGCTAAGACAGTTTGATGCTTGATGCATCCTGACTAATCTCGATTCCAAGTAATAAGTGTAGCAGACCCATGTCCATCATTAAAAACTTGTCATGTAGAATCCTCTTGACTGCAAAAATCACTGAAGTCAAGCACCCGGTGATCAACAAATCATCGACATACAGAACTAAAAGTAGAACTAAATCAATCGTCCTAAGCATGTAGAAATTCGGGTTTGATTTACAACGTACAAAGTTCTATGAAAATAGGTAGGAGTCCATCTTGGCATACCATTCCCTCGGAGCCTACTTGAGGCCATAAATTGACTTCTTCATTCGATAGACCAAAGATGAGTCCTGCATAAATCCTTGGGGTTGCTCCATGTAGATCTCCTCAAAGAGATCACTGTGAAGAAATGCATTCTTCACGTCCATTTGATGGACTTCCCATCCCTTGGCTACCGCAATGGCAAGTGCCAATCATATGGAATCCATCTTCTCTATTGGAGAAAAGGTTTCATCATAGTCAATACCATGAACCTATTGAAATCCTTTGGCGACAAGCCTGGCTTTGTATCTGTTGATTTTTCCATCCACTATGCTCTTGGTCTTGTAGACCTATCTTCATTTGACAAGTTTCCTCCCAAAAGGAAGGGGAACCAGATCCCAATTCTGGTTATCGAGGAGGGAATTGTACTCCTTCTACATGGTGGATTCCCAAAATGGATTTCCAACAGCCTCGCCATAAGACTGTGGATCAGAAGACTGAACCAAGAAAATATGCCTAGAGAGAAATGGTTCAGTGGTAGTGAGTGCAACAGGAGGATCCTTGAAATCAGATCGAGTCCTCCTAGTATCGGCCGGATCACCAACGAGATCCCCTGCATCCTTAAGAGCATCCTGTGCCCACTTGGGCCTCTGCTCTGGCTCTGCAACTAAATCTAGATGCTCTGACTTTGCATCTGACTATACTGACTTTGAATTTGAATCATCTGAGTCCTCTAAATTAGAACTCTCATCTAAACAAGAGTCAGCATGTGCATGCTCATCATCTCGAATAGGTGGAAGAGTGAAGGTGTCTCCATGCAACTGTTGAGGTACATGAAAGACACTTTCCTCGAATTGGACACTACACTCAATGATGAGCCAGTTCGAGGAAAGATCAATAAGTTGATATCCCTTCACACCGTCGGGGTATCCAACAAAAATGCACGCAGTGCTCTGTGGATCAAGTGCCTTCGTCATTTCAGAGGGAATCCGGGCCCATGCACGTGAACCAAAAATGCAAAAGTGTGCCACTTATGATTTGAGGCCACTCCAAGCCTTGTAGGGGCTCTTATCCTTGACAGATCTATGAGGAGATCTATCTTGGATGTATGTTTCACAATTAAGTGCTTCGGCCCACAGTCTCTATGGTAATGACTTTGCATGCAGTATGAAAGATGCCATCTCCTTTAGAGATCTATTTTTCTGCTTAGCAACTCCGTTTTGTTGCGTAGTGTAGGGAACTATATGTTGCAACTAAATCCCTACCTCATGGAAAAGATTATGGATCTCATGATTTACATACTCTCCTCTATTATCAGTTCGAAGGAATTTGATCTCCTTTCTTGACTGTGTCTCAACTAGGGCTTTGAAATCTATGAGGTGTTGAAAGACCTCATATTTTTTCCTGAGAAAGTAGATCCATGTAAAACGTGAGAAATCGTCAACAAAAATGAGAACAAACCCCTCTCTATTGATCGATTGATGCAGAAAAGGACCCATGAGTTCACTGTGGATCAGATCTAAAGGTGCGGAAGCTCATTGAGACTTTCCTTTGTCGAATTTCTCTTGAGGGTGTTTTTTGAGAACACATCCCTCACATACTCCCTTGGAGAAATGGATGTCTGGTAGACCATAAACTAATTTGTTCTTGCTAAGTTGTTGCATGTATATAAAATTCAAATGTCCAAAACTTTTGTGCCATATCCTACTACTTTCATCAACATGAGTAAACAGTAAAGCATAATCAGGTTCAATGAATTCAGAAAAAGTATACAATCTAGACTGATGATTTACCTCACCAGTAGCAACCTTGGAGTTCATTTGCATGTCATAGATGTCCATGGAATTGGGTGTGAATATGAATTTATTTCTAGTGCCAAAATTCATCATCTAATACACCGAGAGAAGTTTGATAGAAATCTTGGGAACATGCAACACATTCTTGAAGCTTCCATTGGTGAGGTAAATCCTTCCTTTTCCAGTAACTTCAACAGAAGATTTTTCCCCCATCATAATAGGAGGACCTTTGCATGCATCCAATGAAGAATAGACTGCTTCTAAGGCAACCATGTGATTTGATGCTCCTGAATCTACGATCCAAGCATCGCGACAGNACTCAACTCAACTAGTCAAAATGAAGTGTCAACTGAAAGAGAATATTCTTCATGTGGAATATTCTCCCTTAAATTATAGGAGACTGGATAATGACTAATTATAACTAATAAACAAAGAAATACTTTAGGAAAAATAAATCCTAGGTGTGTGTGAAGTAACTCCAATAACCCCCCTAAACATCACTATGGTGAAAATAAAGATTGGGTCCCGAAAACGAGGCCATGTTAGGTACCCAAGTACAAAAGATACACTAAAAATAAAGTGAGGAAATAAGGAAAACCTCATGGGAAAAACCCCCCCTTAAGGTACAATGTATGTAAAAAGAAGAACTATAGTTGTTAGGCAACTGTGTTCTTCACTTCAAGACGACTTCGCAAAGAATGGAACTTCTACTCAATGAAGGTCTTCGTGAATATGTTTGTCATCTGTTCTGTTGAAGGACATAATTGTAATTCGATGATCCCCTCATGTACTAAGTCTCGGATGTAGTGCATGTGTATACCGATGTGCTTCATCTGCTACCTCTGAACTGGATCTCTACAGAACTTCAGAGTGCTCTAGTTGTCACACCAGATGATGATCGACCGATGAAACTGAATTCCCAACTCCATGAGAAAATTTTGTAGCCACATAGCCTGAATGGTTATGTTAACTACCCCTCTATACTCTGCCTCAACTGAAGATAGAGCAATGGCAGATTGCTTCTTTCTCAACCAACAGATAGGCCTGGAACCAAGACTGAGTGATTAATTAGATGTGGACTTGCGATCAGTGCTATCACCAGCCCAGTTGGAATCAGTAAACCCGATGAGATATAATGTAGAGTTTGATGCATAATGAATCCCAAAGGTGATGGTGCCCTGTATGTATCGAAGGATATGCTTTGTAGCCTTCCAATGTAGCTCATGCATCTCCTGCATGAACCTAGAAATTGTGCCAACTGCGTATGAGAGTTCTATTCTGGAGTTTGTGAGATACAAAAAACTCCCCACTAGATGTTTGTACAATGTGTTGTCAACCAGTGGAGTCTCCCCACCATCCTCAAGTTTGACTCCTGATAGAAAAGGAGTCAGAACAAAATTGCAGTCTGTCAAGTGAAATATCTCAAGGAGATCTCATGCATACTTGGGCTAAGACAGTTTGATGCTTGATGCATCCTGACTAATCTCGATTCCAAGTAATAAGTGTAGCAGACCCATGTCCATCATTAAAAACTTGTCATGTAGAATCCTCTTGACTGCAAAAATCACTGAAGTCAAGCACCCGGTGATCAACAAATCATCGACATACAGAACTAAAAGTAGAACTAAATCAATCGTCCTAAGCATGTAGAAATTCGGGTTTGATTTACAACGTACAAAGTTCTATGAAAATAGGTAGGAGTCCATCTTGGCATACCATTCCCTCGGAGCCTACTTGAGGCCATAAATTGACTTCTTCATTCGATAGACCAAAGATGAGTCCTGCATAAATCCTTGGGGTTGCTCCATGTAGATCTCCTCAAAGAGATCACTGTGAAGAAATGCATTCTTCACGTCCATTTGATGGACTTCCCATCCCTTGGCTACCGCAATGGCAAGTGCCAATCATATGGAATCCATCTTCTCTATTGGAGAAAAGGTTTCATCATAGTCAATACCATGAACCTATTGAAATCCTTTGGCGACAAGCCTGGCTTTGTATCTGTTGATTTTTCCATCCACTATGCTCTTGGTCTTGTAGACCTATCTTCATTTGACAAGTTTCCTCCCAAAAGGAAGGGGAACCAGATCCCAATTCTGGTTATCGAGGAGGGAATTGTACTCCTTCTACATGGTGGATTCCCAAAATGGATTTCCAACAGCCTCGCCATAAGACTGTGGATCAGAAGACTGAACCAAGAAAATATGCCTAGAGAGAAATGGTTCAGTGGTAGTGAGTGCAACAGGAGGATCCTTGAAATCAGATCGAGTCCTCCTAGTATCGGCCGGATCACCAACGAGATCCCCTGCATCCTTAAGAGCATCCTGTGCCCACTTGGGCCTCTGCTCTGGCTCTGCAACTAAATCTAGATGCTCTGACTTTGCATCTGACTATACTGACTTTGAATTTGAATCATCTGAGTCCTCTAAATTAGAACTCTCATCTAAACAAGAGTCAGCATGTGCATGCTCATCATCTCGAATAGGTGGAAGAGTGAAGGTGTCTCCATGCAACTGTTGAGGTACATGAAAGACACTTTCCTCGAATTGGACACTACACTCAATGATGAGCCAGTTCGAGGAAAGATCAATAAGTTGATATCCCTTCACACCGTCGGGGTATCCAACAAAAATGCACGCAGTGCTCTGTGGATCAAGTGCCTTCGTCATTTCAGAGGGAATCCGGGCCCATGCACGTGAACCAAAAATGCAAAAGTGTGCCACTTATGATTTGAGGCCACTCCAAGCCTTGTAGGGGCTCTTATCCTTGACAGATCTATGAGGAGATCTATCTTGGATGTATGTTTCACAATTAAGTGCTTCGGCCCACAGTCTCTATGGTAATGACTTTGCATGCAGTATGAAAGATGCCATCTCCTTTAGAAATCTATTTTTCTGCTTAGCAAATCCATTTTGTTGCGTAGTGTAGGGAACTATATGTTGCAACTAAATCCCTACCTCATGGCAAAGATTATGGATCTCATGATTTACATACTCTCCTCTATTATCAGTTCGAAGGAATTTGATCTTCTTTCTTGACTGTGTCTCAACTAGGGCTTTGAAATCTATGAGGTGTTGAAAGACCTCATATTTTTGCCTGAGAAAGTAGATCCATGTAAAACGTGAGAAATCGTCAACAAAAATGATAACAAACCCCTCTCTATTGATCGATTGATGCAGAAAAGGACCCATGAGTTCACTGTGGATCAGATCTAAAGGTGCGGAAGCTCATTGAGACTTTCCTTTGTCAAATTTCTCTTGAGGGTGTTTTTTGAGAACACATCCCTCACATACTCCCTTGGAGAAATGGATGTCTGGTAGACCATAAACTAATTTGTTCTTGCTAAGTTGTTGCATGTATATGAAATTCAAATGTCCAAACCTTTTGTGCCATATCCTACTACTTTCATCAACATGAGTAAACAGTAAAGCATAATCAGGTTCAATGAATTCAGAAAAAGTATACAATCTAGACTGATGATTTACCTCACCAGTAGAAACCTTGGAGTTCATTTGCATGTCATAGATGTCCATGGAATTGGGTGTGAATATGACTTTATTTCTAGTGCCGAAATTCATCATCTAATACACCGAGAGAAGGTTGATAGAAATCTTGGGAACATGCAACACATTCTTGAAGCTTCCATTGGTGAGGTAAATCCTTCCTTTTCCGGTAACTTCAACAGAAGATTTTTCCCCCATCATAATAGGAGGACCTTTGAATGCATCCAATGAAGAATAGACTACTTCTAAGGCAACCATGTGATTTGATGCTCCTGAATCTACGATCCAAGCATCACGACAGGAGTTGATGGCAATCAAGGCATGGATAGAATTGCCTTTATTGGAATTTGGATCTTCTGGCTTCTTCTTCTTTGCACCCTTGGGGATGCGATCTCTAAGGTTGTTTTGCTGAAATATTTGAGAAATCGGATCTATTTGTTTTTTCATGCATGTGGATTCCAAATGGAATCCTTTGTGACAGTTCGTGCATTTCTCCCCTTTTCTTCCCTTTTCCCCTTTGGATCCAGAGGCATCGATGAAGGGTTTTGTGTACCCTTCCTTCTTCGGATGTCATGAGATTTCCATTTATATTTATCTTTAGATTTCTAATATTTGTGGCTTCCATAATGCACAGTGAGTCCATGTGCCCTTGGGCCTTTGATTGTGCCCATGTTGATGAGCTTGGTTTTCTCTTGTGTCAGGGATTAGATAAATTCCTGAAGAGAAGGAGTCTTCCAGGTGGCTCCATAGGCGAATCTGACATTATGGAATGTGGATACGAATACAGAGAATTTAGGACCAATCTTGGAGAGAATGGTGAGAACCATTTGTTTCTCCTTCGCCAATTTATCAACCCTGCAAGCTTTGAGTTGCGACAGTAATTCCTTGAATTTTGTAAAGAAATCTTAGATATTGTCCAAGTTGTTTGGATCCAATGTGAGAAGCTCCTCCTCCACCATGTGTCCCCTCATCTCATTTGGTTTTCCAAAGAGACCTTCAAAGGTTTTCCAGGCTTCATTGGGAGTCTTACAGGAAGATATGTGAAAAAGGAGATCGGGAGAAATAAGACTCCAAATTGTTTCGAGTGTCTCATCCATGCGATTTAAGTACTTGGATTTTTCTATGGATGATTTCGGCTCTGTATATGTATTCATGGTTAACCTATACAACCCTTTGTATCGTATATGTATGGCTATTTTCTCATTCCATGCAAAATAGTTGTAAGGTGTAAGAATAAATTCTTTTTGAAATTCCATCTTTCTGTTTTCTTCAATCTTTTGTACCTGCAAAACCTTTTGGTGTAGATTTTGATTAGCAGACCATCGGCTCTGATACCATGTAAATGTGTTGAACCTTCACATAATAGATCTATCTAAACAATAATATACACATTTTCATAGAGAATTGGAGAAAGAAGAATAAGGAGAGAAAGAATGGAAGAATTCTCATTAATCATTGTGAATAATGAATAATTTACACATGATATACTCTGTATAACTCAATGTGTTTGACTGGAGGATAATCAATGTGCCATAGTGGTGGTATAGAGTGATTTGGACACACACCAGCAGTTACGAGAGTGAACTGCCACCTAGTCTAGTCTCTCAGGCAGTTACGGGAGTGAACTACCACCTAGTTGAATTAACTAATCAACTAGTCTTCAGCTAACTGATTGAACAGAGAGTAGTGAGGATTTAACTTAGGGAATCAAGGCTAATGCGCCACTCTGGTGATGATACCAAGTCAAGGTCAAATTAGCATGGTGACAATCCCAATTTTGCATGGTGACAAAACCAATGCATCATCTAAACTCAACTCAACTAGTCAAACTGAAGTGTCAACTAAAACATAATATTCTCTAGACTGGATAATGACTAATTATAACTAATAAACAAGGAAAAAACTTAGGAAAAATAAATCCTAGGTGTGTGTGAACTAAATCCAACAATGTTTAGTGTCCTGAAATAATATTTCAAGTACTGAACTTCTTGCGGCAGATCATTCACTGATCGGTCTGTTGTTTCCCTCTTTTTTTAATAATTTCACTGTTTTGTCATTTGTGTGCCACCAGAAAAACATTCCTCATCCATATTATTTTTTTGAACCCCACCATGCTTTTTTCTTGGTAGAACAACCCTCTAACCAACCAACAAAAAATTAAAAGAAACAACCATTCTAAAATGATAGGTGGCCTAGCTTTTCCGTTTAGCAGTCAGGGGAAGACCTTAGGACCAAAAACACCAACCCCTTTATTTGTGGGACAAGGGACCCCTTCACTCAGTGATTTTATCATTAAATCCTACTGAGGTGCACATACCCTACCTCCTCTAAATTTGAACTTGTAACATATACTGAGTACTGAAAAAATTACATATATCCTTCATGTCTTCATATTAGATTGTAAAAAACACCTCCAAACAAAATAGGGTTTATTAGTCCCTGTCGAAGGCGCAGAGGGACTATAGCGATCGATAATTCATTGACTTCATATTAGTTTGTCATTTGACCACAAATATTTGCATAATATCTATTTTTGGAAATAGGGAACTAAAAACATTGCTTTTTATATAATAAAAAATACCATATCTGTTGTGATCTGACTGGATATCAGATTGGAGGTCTTATTGTCGGCTTCTCTATTCCCAATGTTTGATATGTTATCATATCCAAAGTTTTTTTATCATATACGGTATTTCTAAGATGTTTTTTTTTCTTGAAATGTTTGGATATCCAAAGTTTTGAAGATAGATAGTCAGTTTTTTATTTACAAGTTGACTTCATATTAGTTTGTCCTTTGAATAATTATTTTTTTACATAGCCTCTACTGTTCGAACTGTTGTTACTAATATTTTTTTATTATTGTTATAAAATAATAAAATAAATGTTTTTTTGCACGTAAGAGATCTTCCACACTGCAATCTTTCTTAAATTTTTACAGAGCAGTTCTGAAAGACTTAAATGTTTACCTAAAAGGCTTGACAGACTTAAATGTTTACTTAACAGGCCTATTACAATACATTTTCTTGCGTTTTTTTTTTTATATATGCAATGTTCTCTGCAGTCAATGTCGACAATATTGTTCTTCAGCGGAATTGTTGGTTCATTGGTTCATGCTTGCTTCTTGCATGTTCACTGATTTCTTATTTTCCTGTTGTTGTTGTTATTGTTTGCCTATCGGTCTTGTTGCAATTTGCATGCTTAGGGTTCTGCAACCACGATTGGAACTTCCCTTCTGTTGTTCCTCATTGACAGGTGGGTTTGGGTGCCATGTTTATATTCAATTGCTATTTGCAATTTGCAGGTGGGAAATTTGATTGTTGGGGATGCCTAAGTCAAAATCATCTTGAAGAACATATTTGTATGTGAGGAGAAAATACGATTTCCTTTTGTGATGCATCATTGTGGTTGTAATGGAGGTAGGTTATGTGTCAAACATTGGCCTTCTATCATTCTCCGTTGATGGACGGGTTTGGGTGTCGTGATTAGCTTCACTTGCTATCTGCAGTTTGCAGGTGGGAAATTTGACTAATGGGGATGCCTGGGTCGAAATCCTCTTTCATAACATCTTGTATGTGAGGAGATAATACGATTTCATTTTCTTATGCGTCGTTGTGGCTCTGATGGAGGTAGGTTTTGGGTCGATCATTGGTGATCAAGAATGAGATGAAGACAACATTACATTCTTGCTTCTCTGGTCGTAGTAATCACATACAAAGATGGACTGCAAGAGGATTTTTATGGCTCCCGATATTGAAAAAGACCAACTAGGAAAACCACACGTTTCTTAATTGTTTACATAGTGGCAGGCCTTTAGACAGTCCTGCCAGCTTTGAATTTTACCTGACAGGTCTCTCAGCCTGAAATATTTGGTTAACAGATGTGTTACAATACATCTTCCTCCAACTTTTTTGATACAATCTTGTGTGCAATGAATTTCCTGGTCGGCTGGTTGGTGCTTGCTTCTTGGTTCGTTGAATGTTGCTTGTTGTTGTTTGATTCAAATTTGCAATGTTTAGGTCCTGCGGCTGCAGTTGGGCCTTTTGGTGCTTCTTAACTGGGTTGTTAATTGTTGGTTTCTCTTGTTTCCTTAAACTTTGCGATGTTGGGGTGTTGCATCTGCAGTTGGATATGTTGTTACATGGTTTCACAATTATCTCCCCAGAAAATACTATTAAGATGGATGCAAATTACATATCTTATGGCCTGAACTAGAGTTTGTCGGGCTCCAACTATATTTCATAGTCGACGATGTTTTTTCCATGGTTAATGTATTTCTATGGGTTCACAGTTATGAGAGTAGGTGTTGTTGTGTGAAAGATAAATTTCTTCTCTCCCTTTCTTTTTCCTCTCGTAAAATTTCCCATTTTTTCCTTTTTTTCTTCCCATTCATTATGCATTTTTGGTTCTATAGTTTTCCATGTTTCTGTGGTCGTGGGTTCTCAGGGTGTCCAATTGAAAACTCGTCATCTTCATATATATCTTCTCATCACGAGTCCGACCAACCAGCGTTCACTTGCATATTTATACAATTTCTTCTAACCTTGCATGTTTTTCCCTTTTGTTCTTACCCTCTGTTATGTGTTTTTGGTTCTATACTTTGTCACATTTCTGTGCTTG
>JZKD02S1672468.1:21768-46993 GCA_000966675.3 Picea glauca
GAGGCCACTAGAGACAACTATATGTGCAGCGTGAAAATCTCCTGGAGTGACGTGGTGACCTGACGTCATATAAGCATGTGATTGTGAAAGTTGTTGAGGGTGGTTTGGGTCCACACTGGTCCGACCCCCATAATCCACCACAAGCTTCCACATACCTCATAAGCTATACCATGGTTTCAATTGCGGGATCGCTCTGGAAAATTAATGTTCGAGCATTTTCCTTCCCCACAATGAAGTGTGATTGTCGATCTTGTCACAATCTGTGATCTGGGTGGCCCTGCTACTTTAGTGCCCCTATTGAAGTTTCTATCTTTCTGCCATATTAGAACCTCCCTAGCCATACATAGCGATGGGCCAAATTTCTTAGAGATCGAGAGATTTTGAACGCGGAGCATGAATATCTCCCGAAGTGATGTGGCAGTCTCTCATCACTTTGACACTTTGGAGTTCGAGAGATTCTCAATGTTTTTCTTGTAAATCCTCCAAAGGATGATCTCCCAAATCTAACATGGTGGCTAGATGTCATATTGCTGATATGCCATGGAAAGAAGGGTGACACGCGTCACGTGGAAATGGGTGAATGATTCAACCAAATGACTTGGAATGAGTGCCATGTGTCATGACTAATGAGTGTGCCATGTGTCTTAACTTATGGTTTCCATGTGCTTCGACACTTCGAGCTTCGAGAGTTTTGGATTATGAAGCATGAAGTTCTCCCAGAGTAGTACAGGCCTGAAGTGACATGGCAGTCTCTCGTTACTTCGACACTTCAGAATTCAGAAGATTTTGTATGCAAAGTGTATGGAAATATCTTGAAGTAGTATAGACCCGAAGTGACGTGGAAGTCTCTCGTTACTTTGACTCTTCAGAGTTCGAGAGATTTTGTATGCAAAGTGTATTCAAATATTTCGAAGTAGTACGGGACCGAAGTGATGTGGCAACCTGACGTCACTTTGGGACTTCGACAGTTCGATGTTCAGGAGTTTATGGATGTAAAGCATGAAAATATTAGGAAGTGATGATCTTGCGAAGTGATTAGCCAATGCTTATCACTAATTAACTCAGGCTTAAGCTGTGTTTAACATTAAATAATTCGGGATTTTGACACTTCGACGATCGAAACAATGACAAGTTCAGACGCTCGAACGCCAAAGTCATGGAGTGACTTTCCTAATGCCTTTTGTTAAAACCCGTGCAATTCTGGACCCTTGAATGGACGAGAGCTGTTGATCTGATCGACCTGTTGGATATTTATCATTGAAAAATTACCTTGTCCATTTGACAATCCAGGCCCAAAAATGACCGCTCTGAATTGCTACATTTTGTCCATGGGTGTTTCCTGTGCATACAAAAAGGATCGATCGACCTGTTGTGAGCTCAATCAATGGAAAACATGATGAAAAACATTCTGAACCAAATATGGCATGTAATTATCCTTCAAGAAATAATAGAAACAAAAATGTGCGAAGACTCAATCAAGAAAGAAACGAATAAGAACCAAGTCACTCAGTGATGGGAAACCAACTAAACAACTAGAAGAGGAAAAACTTGATTAATACATAGGGAAATGAGGGAGGAGGGGTAGGGGTGCAGACCTAGGTTACAACAGGTGTGATCACAGTCTTAAAATTTGATATATATATGTGTGTGTGTGTGTGTGTGTGTGTGTGTGTTATTAATATTCTATTGATAAGTAATTTTACATCTCACTATGAGGGAGATGTGTAATTCTATTAATGCTTAAAAAAATATTAATAACAAAAAAATTATTTCAATGTCAATCATAAATAAAATATTTGGTGTGGATCTGGGTTTGGTTTTTTCATGTTTGGGGTTTTGCTTGTGGCCATATTTTTTCGCTGCCAGTTTTTTCACTGTGGGTGGCCCCTTTATTTTAGTGGTTGTCTATGTTGTCTCCTTTTGATCGTCCTCTCTAGTATCAGGGTCATTTTTCAGGGTTTGATGTATACCCTCTACTCCGTGGTTCTAGTTTCAAATTTTTTGATGTCGAGTTTTGATTATTTGATGTAGAGATTCAGGGTTTTGGATCCTCTCTTTTTGAGAGGAATGTATGCCTCTCTAACTTGGTCTATCCTGCATCTAGATTTTCTTTGGAGGCTTTCTTTGATGTTTACCCTCGACAAGGTATTTTAGGGTTTTTCTCACTCCTGTTTGTAGTTTCTCTCTCTAGTTATGTTGGTTTGTTCAGGGTTTGATGTATGCTCAGATCAGGGTCCTTTTGGAGGGTGTCAGTGACTCTCTCTTTCCCATATCTGATGGGGGGTTTGGCTAGAGTTGATCCAGGTGGATATTGGTGTCCACCCACATGTTCCATATTCCAACTAGCTCATCTGGACAATTTTTAGTTTAGGACGTTCCTTTGTAATGGGGACAATTCTTTGTAATTGTGGGTTCTTCACTTATGGGGCTGTCCTGAATCCCTACAAAAAATCCAGGTGGATGTTGGTCACTGCCCACCTATTCCAACTGGATTATTTTGGAAGTTTTCATGTCAGTACATCTTTATGTACTTCCAGGGTTGTTTTGGGGCTCTAAACAATGTTTTCTTGGCTTACCACAGTCAAACTAGAGACATAGTCATAGTTTTATGACATAATGCATAGTTCTCAAAAATACCTTTCCAACAAGCTATCACACGCCTAAAATAGATATCGTGTGCAAAAGTTACGACCCCGGGAAGTTAATGTACTAACTTACCCCAACGAGGCCCACATGACTCTTGGCGTTTCATCTCCTAAGGTTGGGTTTTTGGATGTCTAGGATTTTGAAATTCATGTTTATCATAAAAAATGCCTTTAGAGCCTCATTGTAATCATCTTCCAACGAATGAGCGTATCTGTCACATCTCTTCTCAGAGATAAATCTACCACCATTCTAGCGAGTAATGCACTATGTGTTTTTACCATCTCTGTACAATTCTTTCATTAATAGAAAACATGTATTGTTGTATCTCTCTGTTTGTGGCAATTTTCATGAGTATTTCATAGTAATATCTCTTCTTTCATTTCATTCCAAACATAATCCAAATCAAGAGCTTTGAGTTCCTTTCTAAGGGCGTGCAGTTTTGATGTGATGACACTTTGAGGTACTTTTTGAGGGCATGCATCTTTTTGGTTTCTCTTTTTCTGGTGTTTTTTGGATGGGGTTTTCTTTGGTGCCGCTTCTATCTGGTTGTTTTGATGTGAGAGATTCATATTGCTCTAACTTGGTCCTTCCGGGCTCTATGGTTTTCTTTGGGATTGTTTTTTCCACTTGTTTTTCGTGGCAAGGTTTCTTGTACTTCAATGGTCATTTTATGAGAAAACATTCATTGCACCAAATTTAGAGTAGATAACCATGGAATCTTATTATGGATGGAAACTCTCAAAATCAGTACAATGATAACTAAGGGAGGTAATAACAACTACAGAATACTACTAAGAAAACAAACTAATGGCTGCTAAGAAACTACATAATCTACTACATAAATAAGAAACCTGAAATGATGCCACTCAATGATTTCCAAGGCTCTCCCAACCCGAAACTTCTCTAGAATTAACATGGCCCATCTACATAAACTCAAATCAGCTATAGAAAATCATCCCAACCACAAAAAATTGGCCATCTACAGAAATGTGGCTCGATTACAGAAACACAACCTAGCTACAAAAGCTTAGTCTGAAACTCGACCCAACTACATAAATGTGGCTCAGCTACAAAAACTCGGCACAACTATAGAAACATGAATGAAGCTCAAATGAAGATCCTAGATGGATCCTCCTCTTTGTCTCAGCTCCAATGGAAATCCTAGATGGATTCCCCTCTTGTCTAGCTAGGGTGGACATTGCACCACCAAAACCAAACCAATGATGGAAGGATTTTTCCCAAAACCCCAATGAAAACGTTGGCTACAAGAACACTCAATAAAATATCAAATCATAATAATGAGAAGTGAGGGGTTACCCTTCTTTTATACTTTTTCAACCCCTTCTAGATCCTTCCTCCACACCTTCTAGAATTTTCCCCTTTTTTGACTAAATCAATCTTCTAGAACTTTCCCCTTTTTGACTAAATCAAATATAGCCATTATTTTCCCTCCAAGTCTCACTTTAGGATTAAAAGTCACTTTAATAATAATTAAATAACTTGTTAATCTAAAGTTACTTTACTTTCTATAATGTCACTTTAATAATATAATATCTCATAACTAAGTGACATTAAATGACCCCCTTTTCTACTCATTTTTCTCCACTAGAAAACCACGGAAGTCCTGTCTACTACAAAATAGGGGAACCCAAAAATGGGGACATGATAAGTCCTTCCTTCCAAAATATTGATTGTCCTCAAGTAATGCCATCATGACCTGATGCTCCATCAACTGATCCAAACTAAAACTGAAAATGATACCAAGATCCCAAACCACCTTGTAAGATGTGAAGCATTCTTCGCTCAAGGCATGGTTCGATAATGTATTGACATAATAGGTCTCTTGAAAACTCTTAGCAAGCAAGGCCACTCAGTGTTGCAATAACGTGATCAACCCATTAATGTACTTCTCTTCTAGGGAACTGATATCATGAGAGAAAAACTTGACTCTCGCCTCTATGTCAACTGTTGCACTCTCCTACTGAAATTCTAGGGTCCTAAGCTATCCTCAGAAAGGAACCACCATGTTGATGTTGCACCACTTTGATTATAGTCTGTTAGGTAGCTAGAGAGGTAGTGTGGGGGGCCAGAGGGCCCATAGTGATAACAGTGGAGGCCATTTAATGTAAGGTGGACTAGGTCCACTGTATTATTAAATAAGGCCCACTATGTTAGTTAGATATAATAAATGGGTAGTTAGATATAATAAATGTAAGAAGACTTCTTAGAAGGTTCTAATTCTAGAAGATTCCTCCTCTAGAATGTTCTTATGTGATGGTATCACTATATAAAGGGGTTCTAGCAATGTAATGGGATATGAAGAAAAGTATTGTATTGTGAGTAGTATCTCAATATGAGGATGCCCCCTTGAAGAGGAAAGTGAGCAGGAGAGGATCCCTTCCATAATAGGATCCATTGTATGGTGTTTCCCTACATCAAGGGTTTTTCTATAATAAAAGTGTGGTTCTTCTATATTTTTCTCTGAATCTTTGTGGTGTTTCTGTATGCAAGTATTTGGTTCTTAACAAGTGGTATCAGAGACCATGGTGGCTTTCATTTCTCGATGGGACCCTAGTTCTCTAGACTACTTCAATAGTATGGTCCACACTTATCCATGGGACACTGGTATATGGTTGTACATCAAGTGTTGAGGACAACACTTTCATAAGGGGGATGTAATGTTAGGTAGCTAGAGAGGTAGTGGGGGTGGGGTGGGGGGGGGTGGGGGAAGAGGGCCCATAGTGGCCATTCAATTTAAGGTGGACTAGGTCCACTATGTTATTAAATAAGGCTCACTATGGTAGTTAGATATAAAAAATGGGTACTTAGATATAATAAATGTAAGAGGACTTCTTAGAAGGTTCTACTTCTAGAAAATGCCTCCTCAAGAATGTTCTTAGGTGATGGTTTCACTATATAAAGGGGTTCAAGAAATGTAATGGGACCTGAAGAAAAGTATTGTATTGTGAGTAGTAGCTCAATAGGAGGATGCCCCCTCGAAGAGGGAAGTGAACATGAGAGGATCCCTTCCATAATAGGATCCATTGTATGGTGTTTCCCTACCTCAAGGGTTTTTCTATAATAAAAGTGTGGTTCTTCTATATTGTTTTTTGAATCTTTGTGGCATTTCTATATGCAAGTATTTGGTTCTTAACATAGTCATCCAACCATTATGCCCACTTTGCATCCACAAGTTGTAATGCCTCAAAGAATCACATACACTATCAAGGATCATATCCATCCAATGTATCCCATCTCTAAAAGCAGACATCATAGAGAAGTCTATGTGGTAATCAA
The DNA here is from genome assembly GCA_000966675.3 of Picea glauca. Classification (NCBI taxonomy): domain Eukaryota; kingdom Viridiplantae; phylum Streptophyta; class Pinopsida; order Pinales; family Pinaceae; genus Picea; species Picea glauca. The sequence continues at coordinate 27,712 of JZKD02S1672468.1, forward strand.
CTGATAGGCCATCCACTACACCACATCTCCAAGTGTCAAAGGGAAAATTCATATTAGTCCAACACCCCTGGTCTACTGTAGTCATCCAATCATCATCTAGAAAATCCCCCAACATTTCGTCCGCATAGTCCCTAAACACATGAACCCCGTAGAAGGTGAAGTCCCCATGATCCCACACTAGCATGTAAGACAAGAAGAACCCTATACTCATAACACTGGTCTATGAGGTGAAAATACCAGTATCCACTTGACTTATCCTAATAAGACAAACAATCATAAACTGCATGAATTCATCCAACTCCTCGAAACACCACTCCAAGAATCCATTCCTAAGCCTCCCAAAAGTGAACTCTGAAAATTCAAAACCTACTCTCACATCTCTAATAGTAGATGAATTGTCAAGAAATGTAATTCCAGGGTCCAAAAATAATCCCAAAAGGGTCCACCATGTTGATGATAAAATACTATGATCATCACTGTCAAACCAATGCTATCAATTTTCATCCTCCTCTCCTGAAACCCCAAGATGAACTCCCTAAAGGAATTGAAACCATTATCCTAAATCTTCCCCTACAAATTTACCTCAGTTAAGTCTAAGTCTATAAATCCACGACATGCCTCGGGCCTGTTCTACCATATAAAGTAAGTATCAACCTCGTCTCTACTGACATCCAAAAAATGAAGCAAACCAATCATTTTCATGGATCTGTCGATCATCATCATCTGAATCAATCTATCACTCAGATGAATTGTTAGATCCCACCACCAAATAGGAAATCCACCACTCATAATACTTGCTAATTGTTGTTGCACCATACTAGTAATCATTGGATTCAAAATGAACCAAGTCCCTGGTATGCCATCATTTGGTGGAAACCAAGCATTAGGAATCAACTCTGATCATGCTAATCTATTCATCTCCTACCAAACTGCACTAGGTAATCTACCATCTTGATCACAATTAATGTACTCAAGCAATCCGTGGAGTTTGAATACCTCCCTGTACAATATTTTTGTCATCTATGATTCCTCATATGAGTAAGAGTACCCAAAATTCCCTACCCAAGGTGAATCACACATAGGCCACATAATATCCTCCCTAAGTGTGGACTCAAGGGATACATATGTGTGACCTCCATAGTGGATAATTCCATCCACCACTATGTCAACTAAAATATCTATGAACGGATCCACTACAATCTGCATCCCCTCTTGTGCTCTGAAAACATTTCCCAAATGAAGGAACTCTAAAATGGCTATAATACTACGTGCCTCACTCATATGACTTAGGTGAACCTTCCATGTCCTGCCGAATATACTTTTGGCATAAAAAAATAGCACTAGATAACACTTCTACTGTCTATAATACTAGAAAGTCTTAGTGATATCCTCCTAATGTGTCTATACATACTTCATACTGATCATGTGGCCATGATGCAAAGCATCCATTATGTCAATCTCCCTCTCCCTATCCAGAAGATAACCTGATTGAAAATCAATCTTTGGAGAGTACTCTGTACCATGCCTAAGTATGCTCTCCCTCATGCCCCATGTCTCACCTAACTATCTCTAATGATCCTCCATCAACCCCGATGGTACTGTTAGCACATAAACTTGTGAAGGTATTTAGAGGCGTATTTCCTACCTAGGTATGTAATTTTGTCTGTCTTTCTTCCCTGTGAAGACCCGATTGTAATTTTTCCCTCTTGGCTTATGGTTTTCCTTCCGTTTGTCTTAATCTAGTTGATCGACCTATTTTCCTTGTCAAATTGCCTAAAATCCATTGACCATAATCCTTTCTATTTTCCATAGGGTTAATTCTTTTCTCCCTTTGCCTCTGTCACTGATCCTCTTATTCTCCCCGAGCCTCCAACCAATCACCCAAGTAATCGTCCACAGGCNAGAATACTACTAAGAAAACAAACTAATGGCTGCTAAGAAACTACATAATCTACTACATAAATAAGAAACCTGAAATGATGCCACTCAATGATTTCCAAGGCTCTCCCAACCCGAACCTTCTCTAGAATTAACATGGCCCGTCTACATAAACTCAACTCAGCTATAGAAAATCATCCCAACCACAAAAAATTGACCGTCTACAGAAATGTGGCTCGATTACAGAAACACAACCTAGCTACAAAAACTTAGTCTGAAACTCGACCCAACTACATAAATGTGGCTCAGCTACAAAAACTCAGCACAACTATAGAAACATGAATGAAGCTCAAATGAAGATCCTAGATGGATCCTCCTCTTTGTCTCAACTCTAATGGAAATCCTAGATGGATTCCCCTCTTGTCTAGCTAGGGTGGATATTGCACCACCAAAACCAAACCAATGATGGAAGGCTTTTTCCCCAAACCCCAATGAAAACGTTGGCTACAAGAACACTCAATAAAATATCAAATCATAATAATGAGAAGTGAGGGGTTACCCTTCTTTTATACTTTTTCAACCCCTTCTAGATCCTTCCTCCACACCTTCTAGAATTTTCCCCTTTTTTGACTAAATCAATCTTCTAGAACTTTCCCCTTTTTGACTAAATCAAATATAGCCATTATTTTCCCTCCAAGTCTCACTTTAGGATTAAAAGTCACTTTAATAATAATTAAATAACTTGTTAATCTAAAGTTACTTTACTTTCTATAATGTCACTTTAATAATATAATATCTCATAACTAAGTGACATTAAATGACCCCCTTTTCTACTCATTTTTCTCCACTAGAAAACCACGGAAGTCCTGTCTACTACAAAATAGGGGAACCCAAAAATGGGGACATGATAAGTCCTTCCTTCCAAAATATTGATTGTCCTCAAGTAATGCCATCATGACCTGATGCTCCATCAACTGATCCAAACTAAAACTGAAAATGATACCAAGATCCCAAACCACCTTGTAAGATGTGAAGCATTCTTCGCTCAAGGCATGGTTCGATAATGTATTGACATAATAGGTCTCTTGAAAACTCTTAGCAAGCAAGGCCACTCAGTGTTGCAATAACGTGATCAACCCATTAATGTACTTCTCTTCTAGGGAACTGATATCATGAGAGAAAAACTTGACTCTCGCCTCTATGTCAACTGTTGCACTCTCCTACTGAAATTCTAGGGTCCTAAGCTATCCTCAGAAAGGAACCACCATGTTGATGTTGCACCACTTTGATTATAGTCTGTTAGGTAGCTAGAGAGGTAGTGTGGGGGGCCAGAGGGCCCATAGTGATAACAGTGGAGGCCATTTAATGTAAGGTGGACTAGGTCCACTGTATTATTAAATAAGGCCCACTATGTTAGTTAGATATAATAAATGGGTAGTTAGATATAATAAATGTAAGAAGACTTCTTAGAAGGTTCTAATTCTAGAAGATTCCTCCTCTAGAATGTTCTTATGTGATGGTATCACTATATAAAGGGGTTCTAGCAATGTAATGGGATATGAAGAAAAGTATTGTATTGTGAGTAGTATCTCAATATGAGGATGCCCCCTTGAAGAGGAAAGTGAGCAGGAGAGGATCCCTTCCATAATAGGATCCATTGTATGGTGTTTCCCTACATCAAGGGTTTTTCTATAATAAAAGTGTGGTTCTTCTATATTTTTCTCTGAATCTTTGTGGTGTTTCTGTATGCAAGTATTTGGTTCTTAACAAGTGGTATCAGAGACCATGGTGGCTTTCATTTCTCGATGGGACCCTAGTTCTCTAGACTACTTCAATAGTATGGTCCACACTTATCCATGGGACACTGGTATATGGTTGTACATCAAGTGTTGAGGACAACACTTTCATAAGGGGGATGTAATGTTAGGTAGCTAGAGAGGTAGTGGGGGTGGGGTGGGGGGGGGTGGGGGAAGAGGGCCCATAGTGGCCATTCAATTTAAGGTGGACTAGGTCCACTATGTTATTAAATAAGGCTCACTATGGTAGTTAGATATAAAAAATGGGTACTTAGATATAATAAATGTAAGAGGACTTCTTAGAAGGTTCTACTTCTAGAAAATGCCTCCTCAAGAATGTTCTTAGGTGATGGTTTCACTATATAAAGGGGTTCAAGAAATGTAATGGGACCTGAAGAAAAGTATTGTATTGTGAGTAGTAGCTCAATAGGAGGATGCCCCCTCGAAGAGGGAAGTGAACATGAGAGGATCCCTTCCATAATAGGATCCATTGTATGGTGTTTCCCTACCTCAAGGGTTTTTCTATAATAAAAGTGTGGTTCTTCTATATTGTTTTTTGAATCTTTGTGGCATTTCTATATGCAAGTATTTGGTTCTTAACATAGTCATCCAACCATTATGCCCACTTTGCATCCACAAGTTGTAATGCCTCAAAGAATCACATACACTATCAAGGATCATATCCATCCAATGTATCCCATCTCTAAAAGCAGACATCATAGAGAAGTCTATGTGGTAATCAACTGATAGGCCATCCACTACACCACATCTCCAAGTGTCAAAGGGAAAATTCATATTAGTCCAACACCCCTGGTCTACTGTAGTCATCCAATCATCATCTAGAAAATCCCCCAACATTTCGTCCGCATAGTCCCTAAACACATGAACCCCGTAGAAGGTGAAGTCCCCATGATCCCACACTAGCATGTAAGACAAGAAGAACCCTATACTCATAACACTGGTCTATGAGGTGAAAATACCAGTATCCACTTGACTTATCCTAATAAGACAAACAATCATAAACTGCATGAATTCATCCAACTCCTCGAAACACCACTCCAAGAATCCATTCCTAAGCCTCCCAAAAGTGAACTCTGAAAATTCAAAACCTACTCTCACATCTCTAATAGTAGATGAATTGTCAAGAAATGTAATTCCAGGGTCCAAAAATAATCCCAAAAGGGTCCACCATGTTGATGATAAAATACTATGATCATCACTGTCAAACCAATGCTATCAATTTTCATCCTCCTCTCCTGAAACCCCAAGATGAACTCCCTAAAGGAATTGAAACCATTATCCTAAATCTTCCCCTACAAATTTACCTCAGTTAAGTCTAAGTCTATAAATCCACGACATGCCTCGGGCCTGTTCTACCATATAAAGTAAGTATCAACCTCGTCTCTACTGACATCCAAAAAATGAAGCAAACCAATCATTTTCATGGATCTGTCGATCATCATCATCTGAATCAATCTATCACTCAGATGAATTGTTAGATCCCACCACCAAATAGGAAATCCACCACTCATAATACTTGCTAATTGTTGTTGCACCATACTAGTAATCATTGGATTCAAAATGAACCAAGTCCCTGGTATGCCATCATTTGGTGGAAACCAAGCATTAGGAATCAACTCTGATCATGCTAATCTATTCATCTCCTACCAAACTGCACTAGGTAATCTACCATCTTGATCACAATTAATGTACTCAAGCAATCCGTGGAGTTTGAATACCTCCCTGTACAATATTTTTGTCATCTATGATTCCTCATATGAGTAAGAGTACCCAAAATTCCCTACCCAAGGTGAATCACACATAGGCCACATAATATCCTCCCTAAGTGTGGACTCAAGGGATACATATGTGTGACCTCCATAGTGGATAATTCCATCCACCACTATGTCAACTAAAATATCTATGAACGGATCCACTACAATCTGCATCCCCTCTTGTGCTCTGAAAACATTTCCCAAATGAAGGAACTCTAAAATGGCTATAATACTACGTGCCTCACTCATATGACTTAGGTGAACCTTCCATGTCCTGCCGAATATACTTTTGGCATAAAAAAATAGCACTAGATAACACTTCTACTGTCTATAATACTAGAAAGTCTTAGTGATATCCTCCTAATGTGTCTATACATACTTCATACTGATCATGTGGCCATGATGCAAAGCATCCATTATGTCAATCTCCCTCTCCCTATCCAGAAGATAACCTGATTGAAAATCAATCTTTGGAGAGTACTCTGTACCATGCCTAAGTATGCTCTCCCTCATGCCCCATGTCTCACCTAACTATCTCTAATGATCCTCCATCAACCCCGATGGTACTGTTAGCACATAAACTTGTGAAGGTATTTAGAGGCGTATTTCCTACCTAGGTATGTAATTTTGTCTGTCTTTCTTCCCTGTGAAGACCCGATTGTAATTTTTCCCTCTTGGCTTATGGTTTTCCTTCCGTTTGTCTTAATCTAGTTGATCGACCTATTTTCCTTGTCAAATTGCCTAAAATCCATTGACCATAATCCTTTCTATTTTCCATAGGGTTAATTCTTTTCTCCCTTTGCCTCTGTCACTGATCCTCTTATTCTCCCCGAGCCTCCAACCAATCACCCAAGTAATCGTCCACAGGCCGCAATCATTACCATTGAGCGCAACACTTGAAGTGATTTGATGTAGATGCAAATCAGGCGAGCAAGCAAGTTCAGTCTTCAATGAAGGAAAGCGAGCATGAGAATCGAGAGTTCAAAATGTTGTAAAATTGTTCAGCAAGAATCGTGAAGTCCTGATTCACGAAAAATTAAATCCGGGCCATTCAATCATGGAGAGATGAGGGCCGTTGATCCAACATCGTCAAATATTGGAGGATCGAGAATCGGGATTTCGAGGTTCTCATCATAAAGGTGCATTCATAGCCCAAAGCCTCGAGACCCAAAATGCCGACGTAATTTGAGGGATCACGTGGCACCCGATCTGAGGGATCATGATTTCATGATTCAGAGGTTTGAGCATGAAGCACCTCGCGAAATCGTGAAATGCAAAATTATGACATGCCTATAAATCTAGGCCCACAGTTACAGCCCAAGGTCATATTGAAATAAGGTCCAGAGAGGAAGTAGGCATCGGTCAAGCGGTAGGCAGCTGAAGCGTTCAAGGAGCCAATCATGGCCATCAGAATCAGGGCAGATCCCAACATTGATTCAGATAGACCATTTCATGGATTCGGGCATCAGGACATTGTGAATCGAGGGGAGTGAGAACTCCCAATATGAGAAGTCCTAAAATTTCACTTGTTTAAAGAACGAGGGCACAATTTTTGGTCACGTAGGGCGATGCAAGGGAGATTCACAACGAATTGAAGCACCTGAGTCAATCACTGAGAGGATCTACGTGGCCTCGAGCCACTATAATTGAATCAAAGAAGTTGCATGCTCACCTGAACATTCATGGGTGTTAGGCTCCTCCCCGATCCCAATGCAGTTAGTTAATGTAAGCATGGGGTGGTATTTGAAATCTCGTTTCACGGTGTAAATGGAAAGAACGAGAGAGAAAGCCGTGGAGGTAGGCTATTAGCCCAAGGTCTCTCTATCAATGAAGTTTTCTGCAAAGCCCATACTGATCTGAGATCGCGTCTGATAGAAGAATGTATGTGCAGTCTGACAAGAGAAGAAGAAGATGTGAAGCCTTGAATACAGTGACTAGAGCAAGCTTCTGTAGGGGGCGAGTTTCTTTGAGTATATATACTCAGTTTTTATATTTTGTAAGGGTTGATGGTAAAGCAAAGCTCCCGAATTGTAAATTTTTAATGGACTCTCTGGTTATTTGGTTATGTATATGCATTTGAGACCTCTTGTTTGATGACAGTCATATTTCTTACTTCCCCTCATTTTCCTCTGAGGCTGAAAGAGTTCATGATTGAATGATCCACTTGAATTATTGTGACTGCATCATGATGAAAGTTTGATTATAGTGTTGTTATAGTTCCTTTTAGTTTCTTTGAGATTTAAATTCGAGAAGTTCTTGTGTTTAAATTGTTCCTCATTAGGATGCTGAAAGACTTTATGTCCTTAGTAGATCTCTACATTTTCTCACCGATGTTTTTCTCCTACTCACCCTTACTGTAACTTATTGTTTGAAGTTAAGCTAAGACCTCAAATTCTCGTGCATATCAGTCTAGTTTCCCGAGTTAAGATGATATTTTCTTGAGACTGCGCCCATTTGAACCTTTCATAACGAATATGTGACATAAGCTATGATGGGTATCAGGATTTCCTTTCTTGCAATCTGAAAGGTGAATTCTGGTGCTAACATTTATGGCACCATTGCCGGGGACGAAATTGAAGATTTTCCCTGGGATTGGACGACAAATATTACTGGTTTTGAAGGTGCATCATGACTTAGTACATAAAAGATTGCAACTGTTCACCTGGTGAATCCATCGAGGAGAATCCACTGTTTCAGCTGTGGCTTCCAGAGGTAAACACACAAGGTCTACTCCACAGCTTCCTTTAGCAACACCTGAAGTTGATCCAGAGAAAATTGTCAAAAAGGAAAAGCCCCTCCAAGAAGGTACTTCTACCATTGAACTAGGTATTTCTGATGATTTTCATGGTCCTCCTATAGAAACTTCAATTTCTTCCTCTCATTCTTTTGTTATACCTTTTGTTGGAGTTTCTCAAATTTTAAATTTTGGGAATGTTCCTGTTGAGTTTTCCCCTCTTGGTATTGGTTTGGAGGGGGAGATCTTTGTCACTCCTACTTCTCCTAAAGTTGTACCATGGTTTAGACCCAGCGCCTCAAAATATTTTCCTACCTCGGGCTTTAGTACCCCTCCTCCTATTATGGTTGCTACTGCACCAAGAGAACCCCCTACTCCCTCAAGCCCTATAGTCTTTTCTTCAAATCCTTTGTTGTTTCCCTTTCCTCCCGAAAGATCAGTTCTATTCTCCCCTATTCGAACCCCATATCCTCCTAATTATCCTCCACCTATCATCCCTATGGTAGGTGCTAATCCTCCTAGAAACAAGATGGATGCCATAGTGGCTCCTAGATATGCCCCCTGGTCTTGCCTCAACCTCTCAATTCCCTCCCAGTTAGTGTATACCTTACGAAACTATCTAAGTTTACAGGGGAGGGAGATATAACCACAGAGGATCACCTTGCAACTTTCTATAGTTATGATGATAACTATGTCATAGTAGATGAAGATGTGTGGATGAGGATTTTTGTTCANGTTTGAGCATGAAGCACCTCACGAAATCGTGAAATGAAAAATTATGACATGCCTATAAATCTAGGCCCACAGTTACAGCCCAAGGTCATATTGAAAGAAGGTCCAAAGAGGAAGTAGGCATCGGTCAAGCGGTAGGCAGCTGAAGCGTTCAAGGAGCCAATCATGGCCATAAGAATCAGGGCAGATCCCAACATTGATTCAGATAGACCATTTCATAGATTCGGGCATCAGGACATTGTGAATCGAGGGGAGTGAGAACTCCCAATATGAGAAGTCCTGAAATTTCACTTGTTTAAAGCAAGAGGGCACAGTTTTCGGTCACGTAGGGCGATGAAAGGGAGATTCACAACGAATTGAAGCACCTGAGTCAATCACTGAGAGGAACTACGTGGCCTCGAGCCACTATAATTGAATCAAAGAAGTTGCATGCTCACCTGAACATTCATGGGTGTTAGGCTCCTCCCCAATCCCAATGCAGTTAGTTAATGTAAGCATGGGGTGGTATTTGAAATCTCGTTTCACGGTGTAAATGGAAAGAACGAGAGCGCAAGCCGTGGAGGTAGGCTATTAGCCCAAGGTCTCTCTATCAATGAAGTTTTCTGCAAAGCCCATACTGATATGAGATCGCGTCTGATAGAAGAATGTATGTGCAGTCTGACAAGAGAAGAAGAAGATGTGAAGCCTTGAATACAGTGACTAGAGCAAGCTTCTGTAGGGGGCGAGTTTCTTTGAGTATATATACTCAGTTTTTATATTTTGTAAGGGTTGATGGTAAAGCAAAGCTCCCGAATTGTAAATTTTTAATGGACTCTCTGGTTATTTGGTTATGTATATGCATTTGAGACCTCTTGTTTGATGACAGTCATATTTCTTACTTCCCCTCATTTTCCTCTGAGGCTGAAAGAGTTCATGATTGAATGATCCACTTGAATTATTGTGACTGCATCATGATGAAAGTTTGATTATAGTGTTGTTATAGTTCCTTTTAGTTTCTTTGAGATTTAAATTCGAGAAGTTCTTGTGTTTAAATTGTTCCTCATTAGGATGCTGAAAGACTTTATGTCCTTAGTAGATCTCTACATTTTCTCACCGATGTTTTTCTCCTACTCACCCTTACTGTAACTTATTGTTTGAAGTTAAGCTAAGACCTCAAATTCTCGTGCATATCAGTCTAGTTTCCCGAGTTAAGATGATATTTTCTTGAGACTGCGCCCATTTGAACCTTTCATAACGAATATGTGACATAAGCTATGATGGGTATCAGGATTTCCTTTCTTGCAATCTGAAAGGTGAATTCTGGTGCTAACATTTATGGCACCATTGCCGGGGACGAAATTGAAGATTTTCCCTGGGATTGGACGACAAATATTACTGGTTTTGAAGGTGCATCATGACTTAGTACATAAAAGATTGCAACTGTTCACCTGGTGAATCCATCGAGGAGAATCCACTGTTTCAGCTGTGGCTTCCAGAGGTAAACACACAAGGTCTACTCCACAGCTTCCTTTAGCAACACCTGAAGTTGATCCAGAGAAAATTGTCAAAAAGGAAAAGCCCCTCCAAGAAGGTACTTCTACCATTGAACTAGGTATTTCTGATGATTTTCATGGTCCTCCTATAGAAACTTCAATTTCTTCCTCTCATTCTTTTGTTATACCTTTTGTTGGAGTTTCTCAAATTTTAAATTTTGGGAATGTTCCTGTTGAGTTTTCCCCTCTTGGTATTGGTTTGGAGGGGGAGATCTTTGTCACTCCTACTTCTCCTAAAGTTGTACCATGGTTTAGACCCAGCGCCTCAAAATATTTTCCTACCTCGGGCTTTAGTACCCCTCCTCCTATTATGGTTGCTACTGCACCAAGAGAACCCCCTACTCCCTCAAGCCCTATAGTCTTTTCTTCAAATCCTTTGTTGTTTCCCTTTCCTCCCGAAAGATCAGTTCTATTCTCCCCTATTCGAACCCCATATCCTCCTAATTATCCTCCACCTATCATCCCTATGGTAGGTGCTAATCCTCCTAGAAACAAGATGGATGCCATAGTGGCTCCTAGATATGCCCCCTGGTCTTGCCTCAACCTCTCAATTCCCTCCCAGTTAGTGTATACCTTACGAAACTATCTAAGTTTACAGGGGAGGGAGATATAACCACAGAGGATCACCTTGCAACTTTCTATAGTTATGATGATAACTATGTCATAGTAGATGAAGATGTGTGGATGAGGATTTTTGTTCATGGTCTAGATGGAGAAGCCAAAAAGTGGTTCAGAGCTCTGGCTCCTAGATCCATTGCTCGGATTGAGGATCTTGATGATGTTTTATTGAGACAATGGGGGGATAAAAAGGAATTCATGTATTATATCACAGAGTTCGGGTCCCTAAAAAGAAAAGAGGGAGAGTCTGTCTATGACTTCTCCAAAATGTTCAACAAGATGTACAATAAAATCCCTATTGAGATAAAGCCTACAGAGGCCTGTGCCAAAATTACCTATGCTAGTGATTTTGACCTTGACTTCTGCCTTCTGTTGAGAGAGAGAAGAGCTACTTCCTTGTCTCACATGCAATATGAAGCTCTGGAAGTAGAGTCTAACGTATTGGAAGTTAACATAATCAGGAATAAGACTGATAGAGACAGAGGAAGGGGAAGATCTTAAGTCTCAACCTCGAGTTCCTCTTCCCCTCCCCCTCAAATGGATGAAGTAACCAATTTACTAAAATCACTTTTAGCTAGAATGGAAAGGTTGGAATTAGAAGGGAAGCATACATACAAAAATCCTCAAAATATTGATAACAGAGGCAACTTCAGGAGGCCAAATAACAATGCTCCTTATATTATGCCAAGGGACGGAGATAGAAACGATCAGAAAATCCAGAGTCCTCTTCAAAACAACCTTGTTACTGATGAGGAAAGGGAGGAAGAAGAGGATATTGACCCTGAAATTCATTGTATTGGAGACACCTCCCCATTTCCTCATTTAACTCAATATGCATACGAGGAGTCCTTCATAGATAGCCAAATAAATGAGCTGAGTAAGGGGGAGAAGGAAAATAATGGCCCCAACAAATACAACCTCCGGTCCAAGAAGAGAGAAGGGAAGTATGAAATCCCTGATCCAACTCCTAGAGAAGAGAAACCTGTTAGAGACATAGTGAACAACAACAAAGAAAATAAAGCTCAGAATCCCCCACCCATAGCCAAATACCCTGTCCCAGAGGTGAGAGAAATTACGAATCCCCCTTCCTCCTTTAGATTTGATATTTAAATTCAGAAGATTAAACCCTTGTCCCCCTTTCAGAGCTAGTTAATCACAAAGACTTCAAAAGGTCCCTCTCTAAACTGCTACACTCTGATCCATTTTGCCTTTCCACAGACTCAGTGAATCTCCAATATGAAAAGCTACCAGTCATCCTAGGTCCTATGGTAGAAGATAGAGATGATTCATCCCCTCCCTTCTACACATCACTGAACATACATGAAAAGGTGTCGCACAATTGTTTGATGGACTCAGGGGAATCTCATAATCTCATGCCCAAAATCGTCATGGAAGAACTCGGGTTTGAAATCACAAAATCCTATCATGATTTGTATTCTTTTGATTCAAGGAGGGTACAATGTCTTGGGGTCATCAAAGACCTGGTGGTGACCTTGTTTCAGCTACCTATGAAAAGTGTGGTCATGAATATTGTGGTGGATGACGTTCCTCCTAGGTTCCACATGCTATTGTCAAGATCTTGGATAAAAATACTTGGGGGAACCTTGCAGATGGACCTCACATATGCTACCATTCTAGTGTTNTGCTAATCCTCCTAGAAACAAGATGGATGCCATAGTGGCTCCTAGATATGCCCCCTCGTCTTGCCTCAGCCTCTCAATTCCCTCCCAGTTAGTGGCTACCTTAAGAAACTACCTAAGTTTACAGGGGAGGGAGATATAACCACAGAGGATCACCTTGCAACTTTCTATAGTTATGATGATAACTATGTCATAGTAGATGAAGATGTGTGGATGAGGATTTTTGTTCACGGTCTAGATGGAGAAGCCAGAAAGTGGTTCAGAGCTCTGGCTCCTGGATCCATCGCTCGGATTGAGGATCTTGATGATGTTTTATTGAGACAATGGGGGGATAAAAAGGACTTCATGTATTATATCACAGAGTTCGGGTCCCTAAAAAGAAAAGAGGGAGAGTCTGTCTATGACTTCTCCAAAATGTTCAACAAGATGTACAATAAAATCCCTGTTGAGATAAAGCCTACAGAGGCCTGTGCCAAAATTACCTATGCCAGTGATTTTGACCTTGACTTCTGCCTCCTGTTGAGAGAGAGAAGAGCTACTTCCTTGTCTCACATGCAATATGAAGCTCTGGAAGTAGAGTCTAACGTATTGGAAGTTAACAGAATCAGGAATAAGACTGATAGAGACAGAGGAAGGGGAAGATCTTAAGTCTCAACCTCGAGTTCCTCTCCCCCTCCCCCTCAAATGGATGAAGTAACCAATTTACTAAAATCACTTTCAGCTAGAATGGAAAGGTTGGAATTAGAAGGGAAGCATACATACAAAAATCCTCAAAATATTGATAACAGAGGCAACTTCAGGAGGCCAAATAACAATGCTCCTTAGATTATGCCAAGGGACGGAGATAGAAACGATAAAAAAATCTAGAGTCCTCTTCAAAACAACCTTGTTACTGATGAGGAAAGGGAGGAAGAACAGGATATTGACCCTGAAATTCATTGTATTGGAGACACCTCCCCATTTCCTCATTTAACTCAATCTGCATACGAGGAGTCCTTCATAGATAGCCAAATAAATGAGCTGAGTAAGGGGGAGAAGGAAAATAATGGACCCAACTAATACAACCTCCGGTCCAAGAAGAGAGAAGGGAAGTATGAAATCCCTGATCCAACTCCTAGAGAAGAGAAACCTGTTAGATACATAGTGAACAACAACAAAGAAAATAAATCTCAGAATCCCCCACCCATAGCCAAATACCTTGTCCCAGAGGTGAGAGAAATTATGAATCCCCCTTCCTCCTTTAGATTTGATATTGAAATTTATAAGATTAAACCCTTGTCCCCCTTTCAGAGCTAGTTAATCACAAAGNCTAAGTTTACAGGGGAGGGAGATATAACCACAGAGGATCACCTTGCAACTTTCTATAGTTATGATGATAACTATGTCATAGTAGATGAAGATGTGTGGATGAGGATTTTTGTTCATGGTCTAGATGGAGAAGCCAAAAAGTGGTTCAGAGCTCTGGCTCCTAGATCCATTGCTCGGATTGAGGATCTTGATGATGTTTTATTGAGACAATGGGGGGATAAAAAGGAATTCATGTATTATATCACAGAGTTCGGGTCCCTAAAAAGAAAAGAGGGAGAGTCTGTCTATGACTTCTCCAAAATGTTCAACAAGATGTACAATAAAATCCCTATTGAGATAAAGCCTACAGAGGCCTGTGCCAAAATTACCTATGCTAGTGATTTTGACCTTGACTTCTGCCTTCTGTTGAGAGAGAGAAGAGCTACTTCCTTGTCTCACATGCAATATGAAGCTCTGGAAGTAGAGTCTAACGTATTGGAAGTTAACATAATCAGGAATAAGACTGATAGAGACAGAGGAAGGGGAAGATCTTAAGTCTCAACCTCGAGTTCCTCTTCCCCTCCCCCTCAAATGGATGAAGTAACCAATTTACTAAAATCACTTTTAGCTAGAATGGAAAGGTTGGAATTAGAAGGGAAGCATACATACAAAAATCCTCAAAATATTGATAACAGAGGCAACTTCAGGAGGCCAAATAACAATGCTCCTTATATTATGCCAAGGGACGGAGATAGAAACGATCAGAAAATCCAGAGTCCTCTTCAAAACAACCTTGTTACTGATGAGGAAAGGGAGGAAGAAGAGGATATTGACCCTGAAATTCATTGTATTGGAGACACCTCCCCATTTCCTCATTTAACTCAATATGCATACGAGGAGTCCTTCATAGATAGCCAAATAAATGAGCTGAGTAAGGGGGAGAAGGAAAATAATGGCCCCAACAAATACAACCTCCGGTCCAAGAAGAGAGAAGGGAAGTATGAAATCCCTGATCCAACTCCTAGAGAAGAGAAACCTGTTAGAGACATAGTGAACAACAACAAAGAAAATAAAGCTCAGAATCCCCCACCCATAGCCAAATACCCTGTCCCAGAGGTGAGAGAAATTACGAATCCCCCTTCCTCCTTTAGATTTGATATTTAAATTCAGAAGATTAAACCCTTGTCCCCCTTTCAGAGCTAGTTAATCACAAAGACTTCAAAAGGTCCCTCTCTAAACTGCTACACTCTGATCCATTTTGCCTTTCCACAGACTCAGTGAATCTCCAATATGAAAAGCTACCAGTCATCCTAGGTCCTATGGTAGAAGATAGAGATGATTCATCCCCTCCCTTCTACACATCACTGAACATACATGAAAAGGTGTCGCACAATTGTTTGATGGACTCAGGGGAATCTCATAATCTCATGCCCAAAATCGTCATGGAAGAACTCGGGTTTGAAATCACAAAATCCTATCATGATTTGTATTCTTTTGATTCAAGGAGGGTACAATGTCTTGGGGTCATCAAAGACCTGGTGGTGACCTTGTTTCAGCTACCTATGAAAAGTGTGGTCATGAATATTGTGGTGGATGACGTTCCTCCTAGGTTCCACATGCTATTGTCAAGATCTTGGATAAAAATACTTGGGGGAACCTTGCAGATGGACCTCACATATGCTACCATTCTAGTGTTCGGAGGGGAGCATAGGAGACTGTACATAAAATCTCAGTTGCCTACATTATCAATGATGAATCCAATCCTACCAATCATCCTATCTCTGCCCTGGATACTTCTTTAGGATCCAGCTTATTGCAGCTCACCGATGCCCCTGAATCCCCTCTTGAGATTAGAAATTCCATTACTCTCAGTGAATATTATCCTCCAATTACCTCTATGTGGATTTTTTTTTTTTCCGATGGAGTCTCTTCTAGGTAAGGTGCTGGTGCTGGAGTGGTTTTTGTGTCACCTTGTCAAGAAAACATAACTCGTTCATACAAATTAGAATTTGAAACTACCAATAGTGTGGCAGAATATGAAGCTTTTGTTCTGGTTTTAGGGGCTGCAAAAGACATAGGAATTGAGGATATAGAAGTGTTCGAGGATGCTGATTTGATTTTCCAGCAGATCATAAATGCTTATCAGGCCAAACACCCTTGGTTCAGAAGTTACATAAATGAAGTGTGGGACCTGATTGATAGATTTTTCTTGGCCTTCAACATTTCATNCTAAGTTTACAGGGGAGGGAGATATAACCACAGAGGATCACCTTGCAACTTTCTATAGTTATGATGATAACTATGTCATAGTAGATGAAGATGTGTGGATGAGGATTTTTGTTCATGGTCTAGATGGAGAAGCCAAAAAGTGGTTCAGAGCTCTGGCTCCTAGATCCATTGCTCGGATTGAGGATCTTGATGATGTTTTATTGAGACAATGGGGGGATAAAAAGGAATTCATGTATTATATCACAGAGTTCGGGTCCCTAAAAAGAAAAGAGGGAGAGTCTGTCTATGACTTCTCCAAAATGTTCAACAAGATGTACAATAAAATCCCTATTGAGATAAAGCCTACAGAGGCCTGTGCCAAAATTACCTATGCTAGTGATTTTGACCTTGACTTCTGCCTTCTGTTGAGAGAGAGAAGAGCTACTTCCTTGTCTCACATGCAATATGAAGCTCTGGAAGTAGAGTCTAACGTATTGGAAGTTAACATAATCAGGAATAAGACTGATAGAGACAGAGGAAGGGGAAGATCTTAAGTCTCAACCTCGAGTTCCTCTTCCCCTCCCCCTCAAATGGATGAAGTAACCAATTTACTAAAATCACTTTTAGCTAGAATGGAAAGGTTGGAATTAGAAGGGAAGCATACATACAAAAATCCTCAAAATATTGATAACAGAGGCAACTTCAGGAGGCCAAATAACAATGCTCCTTATATTATGCCAAGGGACGGAGATAGAAACGATCAGAAAATCCAGAGTCCTCTTCAAAACAACCTTGTTACTGATGAGGAAAGGGAGGAAGAAGAGGATATTGACCCTGAAATTCATTGTATTGGAGACACCTCCCCATTTCCTCATTTAACTCAATATGCATACGAGGAGTCCTTCATAGATAGCCAAATAAATGAGCTGAGTAAGGGGGAGAAGGAAAATAATGGCCCCAACAAATACAACCTCCGGTCCAAGAAGAGAGAAGGGAAGTATGAAATCCCTGATCCAACTCCTAGAGAAGAGAAACCTGTTAGAGACATAGTGAACAACAACAAAGAAAATAAAGCTCAGAATCCCCCACCCATAGCCAAATACCCTGTCCCAGAGGTGAGAGAAATTACGAATCCCCCTTCCTCCTTTAGATTTGATATTTAAATTCAGAAGATTAAACCCTTGTCCCCCTTTCAGAGCTAGTTAATCACAAAGACTTCAAAAGGTCCCTCTCTAAACTGCTACACTCTGATCCATTTTGCCTTTCCACAGACTCAGTGAATCTCCAATATGAAAAGCTACCAGTCATCCTAGGTCCTATGGTAGAAGATAGAGATGATTCATCCCCTCCCTTCTACACATCACTGAACATACATGAAAAGGTGTCGCACAATTGTTTGATGGACTCAGGGGAATCTCATAATCTCATGCCCAAAATCGTCATGGAAGAACTCGGGTTTGAAATCACAAAATCCTATCATGATTTGTATTCTTTTGATTCAAGGAGGGTACAATGTCTTGGGGTCATCAAAGACCTGGTGGTGACCTTGTTTCAGCTACCTATGAAAAGTGTGGTCATGAATATTGTGGTGGATGACGTTCCTCCTAGGTTCCACATGCTATTGTCAAGATCTTGGATAAAAATACTTGGGGGAACCTTGCAGATGGACCTCACATATGCTACCATTCTAGTGTTTGGAGGGGAGCATAGGAGACTGTACATAAAAGCTCAGTTGGCCTACATTATCAATGATGAATCCAATCCTACCAATCATCCTATCTCTGCCCTGGATACTGATTTAGGATCCAGCTTATTGCAGCTCACCGATGCCCCTGAATCCCCTCTTGAGATTAGAAATTCCAGTACTCTTAGTGAATATTATCCTCCAATTACCTCTATGTGGATTTTTTTTTTTCCGATGGAGTCTCTTCTAGGTAAGGTGTTGGTGCTGGAGTGGTTTTTGTGTCACCTTGTCAAGAAAACATAACTCTTTCATACAAATTAGAATTTGAAACTACCAATAGTGTGGCAGAATATGAAGCTTTTGTTCTGGTTTTAGGGGCTGCAAAAGACATAGGAATTGAGGATATAGAGGTGTTCGGGGATGCTGATTTGATTGTCCAGCAGATCAGAAATGCTTATCAGGCCAAACACCCTTGGTTCAGAAGTTACATAAATGAAGTGTGGGACCTGATTAATAGATTTTTCTTGGCCTTCAACATTTCATTTGTTCCCAGAGAAGAAAATGTCATGGCCAATTCTCTGGCTGTCTCAGCAAGCTAGTTCAGGATCCCACTGCCACCTAAGCTTCTGTATGATGTTGAAATTAAATATAGGCCCTCTGTACCTAATAATATTAAGCATTGGAAGGTGTTCAAGGATGATATTGAAATCAAAATATTTCTTAGATTGGTTGACGATTTCTTTGCACTACACATTGATCAAGATCATGATTACGTGGGTGACCCTCCCCCTCAAGTATTTTTGAACAAAATTGCCAATCACCATATCGTTCAGCTGCCTAGATATCACATTCCAAAGGGACTGGTTCCTTTGGAAAGGTTGTTCAATGGGAACGATGTGGCAGTGAAGGGTGAGTTTTCAAATGAGGATGATGATGTGGCTGAGTATAATATTGGCACAGAGGGGAATCCAAAGTTTATCAAGCTATCAACCAGCCTGTCAAAGGAGCAGAGGGCCGAGTATGTTGGGTTATTAAAATAATTAAATGATGTGTTTTCTTGGACATATGAAGACCTCAGAACATATGACACCAGCGTAATTGAGCATAAGATCCCTTTGAAAGAAGAGTCTGAACTATTTAGGTAGAAATTAAGACAAACAAATCCTATGTTGCTACCTATTATGGAGAAGGAGGTAAAGAAGCTGCTGAACACCCAGATCATTGTACCTTTGAGATATTCAGAGTGTTAAGAACCAAATATCAATATAGCCTAGAAAAACCTAAAAAAAAGTACTCAACGCCTTGAAAAAGAGATAATTTCAGATAATAAGCCTCTTCAAGGGCGCAACCTCCTTTTACCCCACTTAAATGTTCAAGTACAAGATGATTCAAAATGAA
>JZKD02S1672468.1:117780-131542 GCA_000966675.3 Picea glauca
GTTCCCACCCACCCCTCCCAACCCCATGTGTCCTCCTTGTCCCATTTTCCTGCCCATTTTTCCAAATGGCCAACACCAGCACCCAAAACTCAATACATTGGTTGTTGACAACCTTCATAACAAGGAAGAAATAAAAAATAGCAATTCCAAACTTAGCTCAATTAATCCCTCTACTCAAACCCTCCAATACCAATGTGTCCACATCAAAGACCTCAAAGGCCTCAAATCCACACTTGAATAATTCACGGACCATTCCCTAAGCCCTTCCTCTTCTAAACAACCATCCTATTAGGATGACCATGACTCTTCCCATTACCAAGGTCCTCATACTACCCACTTTTCTCAATACCTCTGCCCTACCATAATTGAGGTGAACAAATTTGATGGCTCAGATCCTATAGGTTGGGTAACCCAAATGGAACATTATTTTTCTTTGCAAGGAATTACTGATGATTTATCCAAGCTTCACTATGGTATCGTCCATCTAGATCTAGAACGATGGCAATGGTGGAAATGGTGAAAAAAGGCCCGCCAAGGGTATGTTGCTTGGACACACTTTGTGGTAGAGATTTATGACCACTTTGACTCTGACACCCACCATTTAGGTCATTTGACCAAGTTGAAGCAGTATGGGATAGTGGAAGACTTTATTTCCTCATTTTAGGACTTGGATTTCATAACGGAGGGCATGTCATATGCTTTCTTCAGGGAATGATTTATTAGTGGCCTAATAGATGAAATACATGCCCATGTTCTCACGACATGCCCTCAGACTTGGTTGGAAGCTACTCAATGAGCCAAGGAAACACAATAGATTGTCTCCTCCCAGATCCACAAACCATCCTTTCCTCCTCACCCTAAACTCACCAATTATTCCCCTCCTGCAACTCTCCTCAAGATATATAAATTAATGAGTGCCAAAATGGTTGAATGTCAACTCAAGGGTATTTGTTATGATTGTGATGAAAAATATTTTCGAGGGCACAATTGTAAGGAACACGGGATTTTTATGGTTGTGATTGAGGATATTTCTGAATACAAGGTCATTGTTTCACCTATGGAGGAACTACCACCACCCTCTAATTGACCAGAAGTTGAACCAGTGATTTCACTTAATTCCCTTACTAGCTTATCTGCTCCCTAGACTTTCAAATTAATTGGTTACATTAAAAATAAGAAAGTCATCATCCTTATGGGCATTGGTAGCACCCATAATTTTATTCATCACCTCATTTCCCAATAATTCAATTGTTACATCTATGTCATCAATAATTTTCAAATCATGATTTCCAATGGAGGTTCCATGAAATGTGGGGGACGATGTGAAAATGTGTAGCTCCAAATTGGTCAATATCAACTAAAATTCCATATGTTTTCTATAGACATGGGTGGTTGTGAATTTCTTCTCAGTTTTGAATGGTTAGGCAATCTCGGTCCCATTCTCATGGATTTTAAGGACTTAACCATGCAATTCCAACAGGAGGGACAACAATATAAGTTCCAATGCAGCACATCAGCCTCCCTTGAGATAATCAATTCCCATCACATGGAAAAGCTCCTAAAAGAGGACCATTCTGGAATTATTTCCCAAATCCATTCCATTCATGTTGTTGACACACCTTATGTGCATCCCGACCTCCAATATATCCTCTCCCACCACCAAGTTGTTTTTACCACTCCCAATGAACTTCCCCCTTCCCATGTAATCCATGACCATTCCATCCCTCTCATATAGGGCATTCTTCCTCCCAATGTTCTCCCTTATCATCATCCCTTTTCCCAGAAGAACGAAATGGAGAAAATTGTTCATGAATTTCTAGAAGTGGGTGTTATTCATTCTAGTACCAACCCCTATTCTTTTGTTGTGTTCATGGTACTCAAGAAACAAGGTACTTGGTGCATGTGTCTTGATTTTCGTGCCCTTAACAAACTCACAATCAAAGACAAATTCCCAGTTCCTATCATTGATGACCTCTTGGATGAATTGAGTGGTGCTCAGTACTTCACCAAACTTGATCTACGTTATAGCTACCACCAGATTCGTATGAAAGAAGAAGATATTTCCAAGACTACATTTCAAACTCATGAGGGTCACTATGAGTTATTGGTAATGCATTTTGGCTTGTGTAATGCTCCCTCCACTTTCCAAATTCTTATGAATCATGTCTTCCATCCTTTTCTTCATTATTTTGTCTTAGTTTTCTTTGATGATATTCTCATCTATAGTAAAATTTGGACATTCCATCTCTTCCATGTGAATCAAGTTCTCCATCTACTCTCTAAGCACCAACTTTTCTTCAAACAATCTAAATGTGCCTTTGGAGCCTCATGAGTGGAATACCTAGGTCATATTGTAGGAAAGGATGGTGTTTGGGTGGATCCCAATTAAATTGAAGCTATGTAGGATTGGCCTCACCCTAAAACTCTTAATATCTTACGTGGTTTTTCAGGTTTAATGGGCTATTATAGGAACTATTTTCAGAATTTTGGTAAAATTGCAACTCCTCTCACTTCTCTCCTTAAAAAGAATGCTTTCACTTAGATTCCAGCTACGGACCACTCCTTCCAAGCTTTGAAATATGTTATGTGCTTGACCCCTGTCTTAGAACTTCCAGTCTTCACAAAGACATTCGTATTGGAATGTGATACTTATGGGAAAGGAATAGGGGTCATCCTCATGCAAGATGGTAGGCCTTTGACCTTCACTAGAAAACAACTTTCAGAGAGACATTTGGGTCAATCCATTTATGAAAAGGAAATGTTAGCTATTTGGCATCTTGTGGATATCTGGTGTCCTTATTTATTGGGTCAATGCTTCCAAATCAAAACTGATCATCAAAGTCTCAAGTATTTTATGGAAAAACAAATTTCATCACTGGAGCAACAAAAATGGGTGACCAAACTATTTGGCTATGATTATGAGATCATTTACAAGAAGGGAAAGGAAAATGAAGTGGAAGATGATCTTTCCCTAAAATATGATGAAGAAGGGTCCCTTTTCTCCCTCTCCTTCATTGTACCATATTGTCTCCAAGATGTTTTTGAGGAATGGCTACAAGACCCCAAAATTTCTAGCATGATCTACCAATTGCAACACAATTCTACAGCTTCTCTAGGGTACTCTTGGCACAATGAAGTGCTTCACTAAAAAGGTTGTTAGTATTTATGTAAGCAATCACAACTTAAATCCACATTTTTTTTCTGAACTTCATGCTTCACCCACATCCAGGCATTCAGGGTTTACTGATCCGAAAAGATCTTTTAAGACTATGGTTAAGTTTTTAAAGCATGAGTTCATTAACCATTTAGGAATTGAAGAAAGAGGAAGAAATTAATGATATAACATGGCATCCATAATAAAAATGCAGATTTGAAAGTAATCACAAATAATTAGCAAACCATAACAACAAAATTGTTAACGGAGTTCGACAAGATCGCCTACGTCTTCGGGCCTTTGTCTCAGTGGGTGAGGCTTTCTTATTTCTCTTCAAAGCTTCAAAAGTACATCAAAAAAGTGTCAAATGGATTACAAACTGGTCTGGCTGTGTTTTTCTAGACCTCAAGAACCCAACACAAATGACGGCACTGGAAAAGGTTGAGCAAAGCTCTTGAAATTGGCCCACAAAGTTCCTCTCCTCAATGGATTCCCTGCATAAAACTGACTTTGGCTTCACAATTCTATAGAATTTCTCCTCTTTTGAACCTCTCGCAGGCTGCCAAGAACCTCTTGTTTCAATATATTTGAAGTTGGTAACATCCTCCAAACTTCCTCCCAATATCTTGCCTCAAAAAGGGCTCCAAATCTCCCAAAAATGACCAAAATCCACCAAAAACAGGCTTAGGAATAAAAAAAAATCATACAATATGGTTTAAAAACCCACTTTCTAGACAAAATTGGGTGTAACCCCCTATTCTTTATGCCCCTAGTTGCATTCTTCTCTACCATGTGGCAGAGGGCTGGCTTGTGCACTCTGGCTCCTCCGAGTTTGGCTCATGGTCTTGTGGCGTTGGCCCATATGGCCACGCCCTAACACTCCATGCGCCAATATGGTTGCTAGCTCATGGTTCCTAGACCTTGGTCACTCGGGGCTTATCGCCATTCCTCTGAAAAATTTACAACAAAACCAAAGTCCATTGCGAGTTGGTTAAGAACCAACTAGTAGCCCGACCAGTCTGGTGGTGGTTGCAGAGACTCGACGCAGGTGGAAGTTGGGTGTTTGATTCCCGCAAAGTAACAATTTATTTGACCTAACCAACATAGGAAAAATCTAGGGTTCCATGTGGCGCCCTCTGATTGGGCCATGTGTCGCCCTCTATTAGTCCGTGCCAGCATAGTGAACGACATAGTCAGTGTCTAGTCAACCTACCATGTCACCTTCGTACATCCCAATCATATGCCATGTCATCTTCCATACAACCCAATCACCTACCATGCCATTTTCTATACAACCATGTGTCGTGCCACATCACATCCGTACTACCACATGTCAGCCTGTCATTGGGCCACGTCATGTATGCACTACCACGTGTCATCCGTACAGTGCCACGTGTCAAATCCATACAGTGCCAAATCGGCCTGAAAATGTCAAATTTGAGTGACATGTGTCACCTCCTGGTGATGCCACATCAACATGATGATGTCACCTATTGTACTGCTGATGTCAGCATTGACTTTGACTAGTTGACTTTTTGCATGTTTGGGAATTTTATCAGAACGCGATAACTTTCACATATGGTGTCCGTTTGAGGAAAAAATTATATGGTTGGAATCAATGCGACGAGACAAACATAATGGAATAGGTTTCGTCCAATTCCAAGAAATTTTATTTTTAGGCCTTCCTAGATCCATTTTGGATAACGCCTCCCCACTAAGACCTTTTGGTCCTCTAAAAGGATACTAACCAGTCATCAAGTGTGGGATAGGCCACCCCACTTGTTCTTTATATTTAAACTCTGTCTTGTGCACCTATATCATCAAGATTAATTGCAAAACCACCATGACAACTGACATCATATTGTTAGCCACTTGTACTTTGTCACATCTTACTAAAGCCACTACCATCCATGTTGAAAACATTAGCAATGATAACATCAGAAATATGACTACAAATGAGCTAATATGTTTGTAGTACTTGCACGACATTAGCTTATCTTGAAGCAAAGTATGATTGAACTTCCATTCTACAATCATCTCATGTTCATGCTTAAGATCAACTACTTGGTTTGGCACAATTATAGGTGTGTTTCTTACATGAGTTTCCTTCCTTAATTGTTCCATTGTTTGAAGAAATTGATTTTCTTTTAAGTGATGTGCATGTACAACATATTCATTGCCTTCTTTGATTACGTGATATTGATTATGTTCCCTATAGAAGATTTCTTTGTGATCATACAAATAAGGATTTCCTAAGACCATTCCACATTCATTGAGTGGAACCACATCACACATTACCTCATCCACATATTTTGATGAAATTGCAAACTTTAAATTGCATTTATTTGTTATGTGAAATTTATGATGGTTGCTTATCCATTTAAGTGAGTAAGGTTTATGATTCATCTAAGTGTTTAATCCCAATTATTTAACCACTTCCTCTAAAATCAAGTTAGATTGAGATCCACTATCTATCAATGTGTCAACCTTAGTATGCCTCATTATGACCCTTATGTGAAACAATTTACTTCTAGAATCATATACATCACCAATTTTACCTGTCAAACCAACCGCTGTGATTTTAGGCTCATCACCCAAATCTGATCCCTAGTCTGTTGGTCGTGTTGCTGTTGCAGCTATTTTCCTCCCTTTTCTCTCTTTGAACCATTTTGGTCTCTTCTCGGGATTCAATTTCCATCAATGGTCATCACCATGCCCTTCTTTCTTGTAATGCTTGCAAGAGATCTTATCTTCCTTTCTTGTCACTGAATTTGTTTTCTTGCTATTCCCCTTCCTTTTGTCCTATTTTCTTGAAGACGATTCTCCTGATACACCAACTCATGTTTTCCCTTCCTCAATGTATGTTGCTTGAACATAAACCTCATCAAGATTAGTAGGTCCAAACATAAATACAGTGTTACAAATGTGTGCAGGTAAACCTCCTATATACTTCATAAGAGTTTCTTTGGTATGTAATAGAATGTCTAACATTAATGCCATCTTATGAAATTCATCTATGTATTCTTACACTACTTGTCGATTTCTTAGTTTAAGACCTTTCCATTCAATTAAATCCTTCTCTTTCTAACCCAAAGGACAAAATTGTTTTTTAAGTGCAGAAACAAAAACTTTCCATGATGGAAATACATTACCCACTTGTTGCGTGCCATTTTGCAACTTGCTTTGCCACCAGATGAGTGTTGTGCTGACAAGTCGAAGCGATGCCAATTTGATTTGAGTTGGCTCATCCTTGATTTGTTTCAAACTGCAATAAAATTTCATTTGTCTGACCCAGTTATCAAGCCTCTCTGCATTGACTTCACCATCATACATGGGTAATTCAAACTTCACATCTATCTTAAGTAAAGGCATATCATGCTTATGTTTATGGGAATGTTTTCTTGTAGTAGATTTGGAACTTGTACTTGAAGAATAAGAAGTTGGTGGAGAAGAAGGAGGTGAAGGAGGATTTTTAGGAGGATCCTCTCCTTCCTCACTTTTGGATTTTGAAGATTCACCCAAAATCAGTCTCTTCCACTCCAAGTAATCATCATATAAAACCTTTACCATCTCTGACATGGCAAAGAAGGTATTTTGAAACTCTATTTCATTATGAGAAAGTCCCTCTTCTGATGCCATATTATCACTTTGAGAAGTTCTCTTTCTCGATCCAATCTCAAGATTCTCTTCAACAAGATCACCTTCACCACGATTCATCTTTTCCCTAGTAATCATGCAAACTCAAAAACCAACCATCAACCTTCTCTGATACTTCTTGATCTGAAAAAATCTTTTAAGACTATGGTTAATTTTTTAAAGCATGAGTTCATTAACCATTTAGGAATTGAAGAAAGAGGAAGAAACTAATATAACATGGAAGCCATAATAATAATGTAGATCTGAAAGTAAGCACAAAGAATCAACAAACCATAACAACAAATTTGTTAACAGAGTTCGACAAGATCGCCTACGTGTCTGGGCCTTTGTCTTAGTGGGTGAGGCTTTCTTATTTCTCTTCAAATATTCAAAAGTACATTAGAAAAGTGTCAAATGGATTACAAACTAGTTTGGTTGTGTTCTTCTATACCTCAAGAACCCAACACAATTGACGACACTGAAAATGGTTGAGCAAAGCTCCCAAAATTGACACGCAAAGTTCCTCTCCTTAATGTATTCCATGCATAAAACTGACTTTGGCTTCACAATTCTATATAATTTCTCCTCTTATGAACCTCTCTTAGGATTCCAAGAACCTATGGTTTAAACATATTTGAAGTTGGTAACATCCTCCCAATTTTCTCCCAATATTTGGCCTAAAAAAGGCCTCCAGATCTCCAAAAAATGACCAAAATCCACCAAAAACGGGCTTAAAATCAAATAAAATCATACAATATGGTTTAAAAACCCACTTTCCAACCAAAATTGGGTGCAACCCCCTATTCTCTGGGTGCTTGGTCACATGCTTCTCTGCCATGTGGTTGAGGGCTGGCTGACACTCTCTAGTTCCTACGAGTCTAGGTCCTGGTCTTATGGCGTTGGCCCATATGGCCACGCCCTAACACCCCATGCACCCATATGGTTCCTAGCCCCTGGTAGGTCGAGGCTAGACCCCACCGACTAGGCCTTATCCCCATTTCTCCAAAAAAATCACAACAAAACCAAAGTCTATCTCAAGTTAGTTAAGAACCAACTAGTATCCCGACTGGTTTGACGATGGTTGTGAAGACTCGATGCAGGTGGAAGTCAGGTGTTTGATTCCCGTGGAGTAACAATTTTTTTTACCTAGCCGACATAGGAAAAATCTAGGGTGCCACGTGGCACCCTATGATTGGGCCACATGTCACCCTATGATTGGTCTATACCAGCACACTCATCATCCATTTATCCTGCCACATCACTTCCGTACAACCCAGTTAGCTGCCACATCAGCTTTTGTACAACCTTGTCACCTAGCCAATCACCTACCATGCCATCTGTCGTACATCCATGTATCATGCCACGTCACGTCTATACTGCACANATAAAATCATACAATATGGTTTAAAAACCCACTTTCCAACCAAAATTGGGTGCAACCCCCTATTCTCTGGGTGCTTGGTCACATGCTTCTCTGCCATGTGGTTGAGGGCTGGCTGGCACTCTCTAGTTCCTACGAGTCTAGGTCCTGGTCATATGGCATTGGCCCATATGGCCATGCCCTAACACTCCATGCACCCATATGGTTCCTAGCCCCTGGTAGGTCGAGGCTAGACCCCAACGACTAGGCCTTATCCCCATTTCTCCAGAAAAATCACAACAAAACCAAAGTCTATCTCAAGTTAGTTAAGAACCAACTAGTATCCCGACTGGTCCGACGATGGTTGTGAAGACTCGATGCAGGTGGAAGTCAGGTGTTCGATTCATGTGGAGTAACAATTTTTTTGACCTAGCCGACATAGGAAAAATCTAGGGTTCCATGTGGCACCCTATGATTGGGCCACATGTCACCCTATGATTGGTCTATACCAACACACTCATCATCCATTTATCCTGCCACATCACTTTCGTACAACCCAGTCAGCTGCCACATCAGCTTTTGTACAACCTTGTCACCTAGCCAGTCACCTACCATGCCATATGTCGTACATCCATGTATCATGCCACGTCACGTCTATACTGCACAGTCACACTGCCATGTCAACATCCATACATCCCAACTGTCGTTTGTACTGCCACATGTCAACCTGTCATTGGGCCATGTCATGTATAGAATGCCATGTGTCATCCGTACAGTGCCATGTGTAAATCCGTATAGTGCCAACTCAACCCAAAAATGTTGAATCTTAGTGACACGTATCACCTCCTAGTGACACCACATCATCATGATGATGTCATGTTGATGTCACATGTCGTACTATTGACGTCAGCATTGAATTTGACCAGTTGACTTATTGCATGTTTACGAATTTGATCAGAATGTGATAACTTTCGTATACGATGTCTATTTGAATAAAACATTATATGGTCGGAATCAACGCGACGAGGTGGACGCAATGGTGCTGATTTCATACGATTATGAGAACTTTGATTTTTAGGCCTTCCTGGATCCATTTTGGATCATTTATCAAAACCCATGAATGAGTCAAACATTCTCTTTTCTCGGATGGTATGAAACAAGACATTCACACATTTGAGAATGAATGTGAGGTCTATCAATGCAACAAGGGAGAAACAGTCAAAGCTTCAGGCACACTCCAATCACTGATGATCCCCCTGTTATTTGGAAAGATATTTCTATGGATTTCATTGTTGGCTTACCTAAATCAGGCAGTAATTCAGTCATCATGGTGGTCGTCAATTGTCTTTCCAAATATTCTCATTTTCTGCTCTTCAACACCCATTCACCACATCCACAATGGATCAAATATTCATGGATAATATTTTCAAGCTTCAGGGCATGCCTAATTCTATTGTTTCTTATAGAGATCCCACTTTCAATGGAAAATTTTGGCAAGAATTGTTCAAGCTACAAGGTGCCCAATTGCATCTCAACATCGTCTATCAACCCCATATGGATGGCTAGACCAAAGTTGTCAACAAGTTTTTGGAAACATATTTGAGGTGTTTTGCATCTGAGCGGAAAAATGGTGGTGCAACACATCTTACCATACAACTACTTGCATGACTCCTTTTGAAGAAGTATATGGACAAAATACACCCTTGGTTCTCTCATACATTCCAACAGTTTCAAAGGTGTATGAGGTTGAAAAAAATATTATAGTCTGAGAGGCTATTCTTCATGCCCTCAAAGACAATTTGGTCATGGCTCAGAATCGCATGAAGCAACAAGCAAATCAAGGTCGTTTCGAATGACAATTTGCTAAAGGGGACTAGGTGTTTCTTTGTCTACAACCTTATAAGTAGACTTCACTCAAAGCTGAACACTTTCAGAAGCTTGCTCCCAAATTTTATGGTCCTTATACTGTGCTCAAGCGAGTGGGATTGGTGGCCTATCAATTAGATCTACCCAGTTAGTCGAATCTCCATCCTGTTTTTCATGTCTCCTTCTTAAAGAAAGTGATTGGAACTAAGTTCCAAACTCAAACCAGTCTCCCTGAGTTCGATGAATAAGGCTCCATCTTATGGTTAAGGTTTCTGTGGTGAGATTTTTGTTCATAATTAATCGTAAGAACCACAATATTGTCTATTATTTGTCAACGTTTCGGATCCACAACAGGATCCATATTCAGGACATAATAGCATGAAGGAAAATGAATGAGAGGAACCCTAATTAATACTACTTGGTTGAGTGTAATAAACCTAGAGGGTTGGCTCAGTGAAAATATTAGGGTTTACTACATAATTTTCATATTAAATTGTTAAAAACAAGTTGATTTTAATTTTATAATTTAATTATTATTAATATTATAATAATGTTATAAGCTATTTTTTTAGGTTAATTTAAGGTCTGATTTTAATTGCATTAGAGGTAATATTAATAATATTATTATTAGTGTTATAGTTTGGTTGAATTTAAAATTTAATAAAAAGTGGTAATAAATATTATTTTAAAGAAATATTTTACTTTAAAATCTATGTTGTATGCTTGAATTAGTTTATTAGAGGTAATATTATTATTAATGATTTCTTACTATTTAGGGTTTAGTTTTAGAATTAATTTAATGGTGGTTATAAGTGTTCTAGGATTATTAATAAGTAAAAGTAAGTAGTCTTGGACCAACAAGAGTGTCTTGGACCAACGAGAGTGTTGTCTCCATCAACACACCATCAAGGAAGTGTTAGTCCAATGGAAAGATACAACTCCAGAATATGCCACCTGGGATTCGACCACCATTCTACAATAATTTCCTCATCTTAGGCCTTGAGGACAAGGATGTTATTCAAGGGGGAGGGCATGTTAGGGACCTAACCTCCCTAACCCCTCACGTAGGTATAATAATATAATTTCATGTATTAAAGGCCAATATTAATAAGGCCTAGCAATAAGGAAGAATAAGTCAAATGTAAGAAGACCTAATAGAAGCTTCCACTTCTAGAAGAATCTTCCTCTAGATTGTTCTTTTGGATAGATAGATTTAGTATAAATAGGAGTAGAGGCTATGATAGGTTTTGTCTTGAGAATTATTGTACTAGAGAGTTTCTCTGCTAGAGGTTACCCCCTCAAAGAGGAAAGTGAACATTGTTTCCTATCAATAAAGGTATTATTTTGGTGTTGTGGCTTCATCTATTGTGTTGTTCCACTGTTATTCTCTGCAATATTTATGTTTCATGATATTATAATAGATCTCGTACCTTTCACACATACCCCGAATAGACTAATGACTGCTGAGCAAACTCACATTTCTTGAGGTTAGCCAATAGTTGGTGCTTTTTCAAAGTCTCTAACACCTACATGAGATGTGATATTGATCTATAAACTACCATGGATATTTCACTGGAACAATTTGTCAATACAGATTTGATAAATAAAACTAAAATCTACACAATGAAGGTTAAATTCCTTTAGATTCTAGAATATTTAGTTACTAATTTTATGCTTGTGCATGAAATAGATTAAATTCGAAAAATAAAGAACAATAAAATACAATTACACACCATCCACAAGATAACACAAAGTTTTTCTCCGGGAAACCCTTGCAAGAGAAAACCCCACTAGAAGGTGAGGTTGCTCTGCTCTATTTTCTCTAGTATGGAAATAATGCAAATACAAATGAGAAGGAACTCTCTATGGAGTTACTTGAGACCTGTGGCATGTTAGGATGTTATAGAACAATAACCCCCTCTATTATTCTCTCTAATTTCCCACTCCCAGTTGTTATTCTTTGCTATGGAACAAAATACAATAACATAGAATGGAACCCCTTCTCTTCCTAGTGGCCTAGTATTTAATATAGTTTGATAGCCATCTAGTGGTAGGATTTTGACTTCCTCAACCATAAAATATGATAGGTCTTTTAAAATTCTAGAATCTTCTTGAAATTACATATGTGGCTAGCCCCATATACATGAGTAACAAGGGATGACATGGGATCCTCTCGTACCATGGTGTTTAACACGGTGGGTCAACTTGTGGGAGGCATAACATTTTCATACAAGCTTTGATTGACACATGGTCTACATTATTGGAAAGGTATCAAAGTGTATAATACCATCAAGGAGGTGTGAAAAATTTTTGGACACCAGAACCCAAAAAAACATCATTTAATGCCTAAAAATGGCTCTGGAAGGTTCTAGACCCCAATTTTCCAAACTAGGACATGCCACTAAAATGGCCATGCAAGCTGAATCCTCCAATTGTTATACTCTAAAAGGATTAAGATAGATGAAAAACAATATAATGATCCAATCCAGATTATACTTCCCCATTTTGGGAGGCTTTTGGTCCCCAAAATCTTTTCTAAATGAGGTGAGGAAAGTTTTCCTCTACCTTATCCCTAGAGTACCACTTTGTTTTTTCTGGAAGTTTCCCTTTCAACCCAATATTCCAAAGGTCATGTTTCCCTTGTCTTGTAGTTCTTGATTGCTTCTAAAAAATTGTGTCCTCTTTCAACTCTGCCTAAGCAGCTAGTGTTAATTCCTCTATGTAAGGTAGGACCTGCCCCTCCTCCTGATCCAACATGGAAGGCTCATAGAGTTTGAGATTCTCTGATACAAATTTAGGAGCAGAAAAAACTGATTAACAGACTGAATAAAATAAACATAGATATATGGAGGATAACAAAAATATCTAGTGAACAATATATTCTATTAAATAATGAAATAGGCTGAAACTGTAAAATTGAAAACTTGCTCGAATGGTGGTAGCTATCTCTGAGAAGAGATGTGGCTTCTACGTGCATCCATCTAAGTAGAATAGATTACAATGAGGCTCCATAGGCCTTTTTGATATTACTCACGAATTCCAAAACCCTAGACATCCAAAACCCCAACCCTAGAAGGTGAAACGCCAAAAGTTATGTGGGCCCTATAGTGGTGTAATTTGATACCTCAACTTCCTAGGGTCATAACTTTTGCATATGACCTTTGTTTTATCTGTGTGATATCCCGTTGGAAAGGTCTTTCATAGAAATACACATTCTGCCATCAAACTTTGATTCCTTCTACAGTTTGATAATGGAGAGCCAAAAAAACAATGTTTAGGGCCCCAAAACAGCCTTGGAAGTACAACAAGAGGTGTTGACATGAACAAATACAAAATAATTCAGTTGGATTAGGAGAGAGGCCACCCGTATTCACCTGGAGGATGTGTGGGGATTCAGACATCCCCAGAAGTGTAGAACTCACAATTACAAAGTAGTACAGAAGAACGTGTTGAACAAAAACAGACACGAGGAGCCAGTTGGATTAGGTGGGTGGCCACAAATATCCACCTGGATCAAAGAAATAAATGGTCTCCATTTCATTGAGTTCTCCCATTAGGTGAGGAAAATTCTGTTGGATTTGGACCTGGGTGATCCACTTGCCTTGGTGTAGGAGTTTCCCTACCTTGACAACCCGATAAAGCTGGATCCACTGCTAGTGAGTGCCCTTGACATGTGTGTCCATGATCTGATCAGTGGGTGCTTGTTCCATGCAGTTAGGGTTGAGCTATGTTGGTGTCATTTGTTC
>JZKD02S1672479.1:0-18519 GCA_000966675.3 Picea glauca
CCTGGGGCCAATCCTCTAAACCACTTCCTCACTTCACCATCCAGGCTCTGGACGAAAACTCTCATCCAGACATCCTCGTTTTCAATATTGAGGTTGTCTGCATAACTATAGAAAGCATCTCGGTGCTCTTCAACAGTTAAGTCTCCTTCCCCAATGAACTTGGGCATGTATTTCAGGTAATCTCCAGCAGGGAGGGGATTCATAGGATGGGGAAGAACTAAGGGAGCATATCTGGCAGCGACTATAGCATCCATTCTGTTGAGAGGGGGATTAGCACCAGCCATAGGGATGTTAGGTGTAGGAGAAATTGGAGGAGAAGGAGTTCACAAAGAGGTTATTGAGGATAACTCTCGAAGTGGGGTGGAAAACAAGAGGTGATTCAGAGAATAGGCTACCGAGCTCCAGTCAGTAGGTGCTCCTCCTTGCACAAGAGTAGGGAAATCTTCTGAGGTCACGGGTCTACACCAAGGCCCAGCTTTAGGGGAGAGGGGAGTGACAAAATCTTGTCCCTCTGATCCCAAACCGGGAGGGGAAAACTCAACAGGAACACTCCCAAAATTTAAGAAATGGGAAACTACAGAGACAGGCCTGTCAAAAATCTGAGGAGGAGAAAAAGGAGCTCCAACAGAAAGATACGGTGGATTACCTGGTTCAGTGATGGACGCTTATTCTTTGGAGGCCTTTCCCTTTCTGAGCACCGCCTCTGGATCCATTTCAGGTGTAGCTAGAGGTATTTGTGGGTGAGACCGCGTATGCCTACCTTTGAAATCCACAATTAACAGAGCAGGTTCTCCCCAGCGGAGTCGTCACAATGGAGTCGCCATGTGTAAAATTAACAATCTAAAAGGCTCTGATGATCCTATGCACCTTTGGATTCAGAGACTCAATGTTGTTCTACCCAGGGAAAATCTTCAATTCCGTCCCCGGAAACGACACCAGAAATGTTAGCGTCAGAAGTCACTCCTAGATTGCTTGCAGGAGCAGAGCCCAACGCCCATCATTTTTATGTCACGATTTGTTTGTAAAGGGTGATCAAATGGAGATAATGGCTCTAGAAGGTATCAATCTAACTCAGGGACTGAGTCTGGTACATAAAGGGTAGAGGAGGTTTGGAATCCTAACTTTAGCCAGTGGGTTGATTTAAAGATGAACAGGTGGAAGACTTAAAAGAAAGTGAACAAACAACTCTGGGCATCAGGCTTGCAGCGATTTATAGAGGAAAAACTCAGAAAACAGGATCCTCCTGGTTCAAAGCTTCAAGAAACTGAAAGAGGACTTGACTGGATCCTCCAATTCCAAGTGGTTCAGCGTCAAGGAAATCACAGGGACTAATTAGAGGCTCCGTAACTATTACAGTGATCCATTACAACATCATCCTATAATAGTTACAGCTGGACTGGATCCTCCAATTCTGAGCTGCTCTAACACAGTGTAAACAAAGATATGATAGAAACTGGCATTCATAAGGCAAGAAGTCTCCAAAAATCATACATAACCAGAACAACAATGCTTCATTAAAATTTTACAACCAGGGAGCTCTGCTCAACCATCGACCCTTTACAAAATGGCAAAAATGCCTACATATACTTGGAACAAAACACTGGAAGTTAAATCGAGACATCGCATTGAAGACATTATGTCTTTACATTTACTACGCATGTAGTCTCTAGACGTTCATGAACTTCAGTCAGACGCAATCGTGTCCCAAAGGACCTGGAATTGAATTGACAAGCTTGCATTCATTCCTTGGTTTTCCATTTATGGTGGAAACGATGTCCAACCACCATCAAATGTTGTAATAACTGCTTCATCGGGATCGGGAAAAGACCAGGTGGATTCTTCTCCTTCAAGACATGGAGGCGCTCAGGATGACTGGATGTCTTGATTATGAGGAGGTGAACAGACGGTGACCGAGCGGGGGTAGCTAAACACGATGGATGCAGATACAGAGTGAGGAGAGGCCACACGAATGGATGGCAGAGGGAAAACGATAGGGCGAATGCACATGGCAGCATTCATGGGTTTTGAAGTGTACAAGCTAGGTGGAGGAACTCAGGGGCCAGAGAAACCGTGGATGGCATGACATGGAGAGAAGACGTGGTGGTGAGGGACAGATGGCGGATGTATGCGATGAGGCTTTGGGATTTCAGGGATCGGGATTCGTAATTTTGAAGTGCGTGAGTTCCTTGCCTCCAGGATCCCCGATATCCTGATATGCGATGAGCTCCTTCTCCTGGGAATTAGCCCCTACTGGCTAGACCATAGTCCATATGACCTATCCTTGTGCGACCATGGTCTAACTTTCCATCAAGATTTTGGCGTTCTTGACGACACGATGTTTGTGTCCACTAAACTTGTGATTCCCCGAAACCCGATGGCTTATGGTCGTTGACTTGTTGATGGTCAACTCCTTGGTGCATAGCCTGCCACCTCTCTTCCACTATTGAAAGCTGCCCCCAATATCAGAAGATCGGGTATCGGGATATCGGGATTTCTGCTGCCATGTGCATGGGACTTTCAGTTCCCCGATCCCCGACTCTGTGGGATCTCTCACCACGTGCCCCTGGATCGGACGACCTGTATTCAGCCTCTAAAGAGGAGAGAATTCTCTGCTACTAAATGTCAAGTAGATTTGCAACCCCGACACCCCGATAACCATTGATTTTCTTTGCATATGGATCTTGGTTGTCAATGGAAAGATTTTGCACGCTCGCTTGATTTGATACTTGGAGAAAAACAAGAATTCTCCCGAGCTACACCTGAGCACTGCGTGCAACTTGCAGACCCGCGTGCTTCTTGAACCAGTGACATGATTTATCGTTAACACAAACAAATGCAGTTTTTGTGTGATGTCGGGTCATCTGCTAGGTTTCATATTTTTGACAATAGGGATCATGGTCTATCCTCTAAAGTTTGAGGCGATAGTTCAATTGCCTCCCCTGTGCACAGTCCCTCATCTTCAGAGTTTGTAGGGAAAAGAGAACTTGTTACGACATTTCTTCACAAACTATGTTGAGATCACAAAGGGTTTCATGTGTTTACTAAAGAAGGACGTTCCTTTTCATTGGGATGAAGTTGCTCAATGATCTTTCAAAGAATTGAAATGTGCCCTCACATGCTCCCCTCTACTTCGACCATCCAATTATAATAAACGTTTCTTACTTTAATTGGACACTGTGGAGTCGACCATCAATATCGTCTTGGTTCAGGAGGATGATTTTCTTGAAGAATACATGATTTATTACCTGATCTAAGGCCTAGTTGGACCAGAACTCAATTATTTCCACGTCAAAAAACTTGCATTGGCAGCAGTTCATGCTGTTCAATGGTTCCATCATTATATCTTGTTTCACAAGACCATCGTCATTGTTGTTGTGAATCATTTTCAATACGTTTTGACACGATGTGTAATCAATAGAAATATCAGTAGATGGATAGTTATCCTCCAAGAATTTGACTTGGATTTTGTTTCGGAAAAATCCAAAAAGTTGTTGGTCTTCGCATAACTCATCTCGAAAATTCTAGTCGAATCAGGTGATGTTATACCCAAGGAGTTTCCTATTAAAGGAGACATATTTTTAATCGCATCTTCAGATCCCTATTATGGACATATACTAGTCTATCTATAGACTTTGAAGTGCCCCACCTATGCTTCTCATGATGAGCATCACCATATACGCCATTAGGCAAACAACTATCTCATACTCTAGGAAACTCTATATTGTCGAGGTGTAGATTGCATCCTTCGTTGGTGTCTCACTCATGAAGAAGAGGAAATCATGATTAACGATTTCCACACTGGAGCATGTAGTAGTCATTTTTCTAGGTTGGCAATAGCCCGAAAGATTCTATGAGTTGGTTACTTTTGGCAGACATTAATCAAAGATTATGTTGAATCGGTCTTGAAGTGCGACCCGTGTTAGATATTCTCTTGGAACACGAGGGAACACCCCGCTCCCATGTTTCTCATCATCACAGTTGGTCCCTTCACCAATTTGGGGATTGATTAGACTACATGAAACCCCCCTTCATCAAGGGGGCACCGTTATATCATTGTAGTAATATACTACTTCATGAAGTGGATCAAAGCTATGCCAACATTTAAAGATGATGGCAAGACAACAACTCTCTTTTTGTTTAACCAGATAATAGCAAGGTTCGACGTCCCGAGAGAGATTGTCACTAACCATGGCAGTCACTTTCAAAATAAAATGATATATGATTTAATGTCAAAGCTTGGTTTTAGGCAAGAAAATTTGTCACCCTACTAACCACAAGGGAATGGTCAAGTGGAAGCTGTGAATAAGTCCCTTAAGACTATTCTACAATGAACGATCAATTCAGCCAAGTCAAATTGGCATTTGATGTTGTACTTGGAATTATGGGCCTATTGAATGTCTGTTAAGATGGCAACCAGTTTCTCACCTCTTCAAATTTTTTACGGGCTGGAATAAGTCTTTCCTATAGAGTGTCAAATCCCATCTCTAAATTTGGCAATACGGTTATTTCCAGACACTTCACCACTTGAGGAGCATTTATTATATCTTGAGAAACTTGATGAGCAGCGTCGGGATGCAGCCTTGGCCAAAAAGGCTCACAAACAAAAGGTCAAGTGTCAGTATGATCGTTCTATTCATCCTCATATTTTCTTTGAAGGTGACCTTGTCCTGGTCTATGACTAAGATAAGGATGAAGGCAAGCAATTTCAAACCCATGTGGTTCAAACCTTTGATCGTGAAGGAGGTTCTAAAGAAGGGTGCTTATCGTCTAGTGTAATTTGAGGGAAATTCTTTGGAGGAGCTTAGAAATGGGCTCTACCTCAAGAAGTATTACTTGTAGGTGTGTCGCCTTGGGTGACTTCTTGTACATATGTATAGTTCCTATACATTTTTTCTTTTTTAGTTTTTTTCTTTTTGGTTTTATGGACATGTCAGTTTTTATGTCATCTTTTTCACCATGGCAGATTTCAAGTGAATCAAAGGTGTTCATTGGGTTTGCAGATGACACTAACCGACACACTAAGAGGTTTGCTTCCGCAGATTGGGTAATTTTCACACCTCAGGGCCAGTTTCTATCTTTAGGAGGTATCTGTTTAGGTGACACCACAAATAATGTTGTCAAATACAATGTAGTCTTAGAGTTGCTTCATTATGCTTTGTCATGTAGTATCTCTCATCTCCAGGTCTACTTAGATTCTCAGTTGGTTGTGTCTCAATTAAATGGGGTTTACCACATTTATGATACTACTCTACACCAACGGTTCCTTAGGGTACATCTCTTAGAAAAAATATTTGATTACATTACGTATATTCATGTTCCTATAAGATTGAATAAAATCATAGATACTTTATCTAATCATGTATTAGATTGGCACATTTCACACATGTAAGAAAAAGCGCACACACACACAAGTAAATACATTTGTAAATAAATGTAATACATAAGACATAAAAATATGTAAATACACATATATATATATCAAAAGTATGAGAGTACATAGGTGGGTTCAAGGGCCTCAAAAATATATATTTCCAGTAAGAGTCATAGGGATTATGCCCTCAAAAATATACAAAAGGTTCCCTCGGCATGTAAGTAGTCCAGATAGGCTAAGGGTGGGGCTTGTTTTCCCTATCGTAGTGAACAATGTTGTTTTCCAAATGCCAGAAGAGTTGGACCCAGGTCCATGGTACCCCAACTACATCAGGTTGCATCATTGGTGGCAGATCCTCAATCTCTACCATAGGGACTGCACGAGTGAGCACGGTGAGGTTCCACTCCACCCGTCTCAATATTCTCTCAGCCTCTCCGGCTGGAGGTCCCCCTACTATTTTTGCTTGTCCGAAAACTACGGCTGGTCCTGTCTCTATTCGAGGATGTCGCTTGGTCCTAGAGAAGTCTGTTGGATGCACTGGTCCCACATCTGTACATAACAAACACATAGTTTTCAAATACTCCAGTACACATAAAAATGATATATATAAAAAGAAATAAACAATAAATAACTTTGAAAAACAAGAATACCTATCTCTCCTCGTTCTACTCCAGGAAGTACAAGCATAATAGGATCTCTGGAGAAGTTGATCCCGGCATATGGGTATTCCTCTATGGCTGGAATTTGTTGAGCCCACCAGTTGAAAAATTTATCATCGAAGGCCTAAATGGTCCTCCCTCCCCCCTGTCGCATAAACAAAACCACCCATCTACATAATGTTTGGAGGGAGGCCTCATGCCCTTGTACTATCTCTCTTGGACTGAGATTGGGAACCCAAAGTTTTCATTCTCCCGCACCTGACACTATGTCAGCTGTCTCTTCATTCAATCTAGCATGGTTGTGCTCCAGTTGAACACTCATGCATTCAAGCACTATATCACACAATGCATGTGCACCTGGGAATCCTGATGTAAATCCATGGATCTAGTGATCCACCCAATAAGTAAAACTATCACTTTCAATGATAGGTTGGAAATCTTGTGGATCACCACATGAGAACCCACTTTATCTATGCTCTCCTCACAGTGTAGCATGATTAACTCGGTTATGTTGTGAGGCTCAAGGGGAAAGGTATGTAAGTTGATTGGATCCCATATCCTAGAGAGACCATTCAGGAAGTAAATGTCTTCAGTCGTTGGAGTCAACGAATTCCCCTTGAGCATAAATTCCTCAACGTCCAGGTGCTAGTAATCTACCAAGGCGTTCAGTAACCTGGGTTGTTCCCTCATGAGTGGACACTGGAAGTATTTCAAAAAACCACATTAAGATAATAAGACAAGAGTAGCAGGGTCTTCTAAGACCAAAGAATCAATGTCTTCATTCTCCCTTTCTTTCTAATAAATGTACATCCTGCAAAAAGAACAAGTTCAAAAGAGAGTCAAAAATATTGTTTTTTAAAATTTTTCCACAATTTGGAGTGTGTACGCGGGTTGTATTGGATACAGTCACTATGCACGCGGGAATATTGTTTTCTTCACGTGGGCATACATAGTTTTTCCTAATACATCCGGCATACATGTAGGGCCGGCCTTTTTTAGAGGTGCACACCCCCGTAAAAACCAAATTAAAATACAAAAGGAAGGTATAGAAATGCAAGAGGATCTAGTTTGTACTTACTTGGTCCAAGTGGAAATTTGTTTCATCCTCTAGATCTCCCGGAATCAACTCATTTAGCAAAGGGGTATTTTTGACTTCTTTGTCAATTCTCAATTTACAATGGTGATAATGAGTTGCCAGCTTCTATTTATAGACTTTTTGGCCCCTTTTTGCCATTTTTTTGGCCCCCTTTGTTGTTTTTCTAGCTCAAAGATCATTTAGTATGGTTCTTGAGTTTGTTATGGGATGTTATGATACATGTTACTTTTGGTATTGGGAAAATTTTTGAGAGTTGGTTCATTTTTAAAGGTCCTTTGGTAAAAAAGTCATTTTTCCAACTTTTTGCATCTAAGTTAGGTTTCCACCTCCACTTTTTGCATCTCGTTGTATTTTCCTCTTTTCCATAGGATCGACCCCACCAAGTTACAACACGGAACCATATTTACTTCTTTAGAAGTGTCGTAATTTAGTGGTAGAGTCTGCCTTTACATGGATGCCCTAGTTATATCCTCATTGCTTTTGGTGTCCAGGTCATCATTAACGACTATAGGCTCGGGAGTCCTTATTATTTTTTCCTATTACGAGTTTGAGACTCATTTGCATGATTCATCATCACTCTTGACCTCACCCTCAAGACTCCCAAACAATGACAGGTCTTCTTTTAAGCCCTTTTCAGACCCTATAAACATGAAAAGATTGCAGAGCGATCTTGTTTCCCTTCACGCTCGCCAAACTAAAACTTGAAGGCACATCTGTCTGGTGGTAGTTTACCCCTTTTTCAGTTCGGATGGTCAATTGTATGAACAAAGGTATACTCTAGGATATTTGGTCCTCTAGAAGATTATTCTCAAGTATAATTTTAACCCTTTTTCAATCCCGAGGGACTAAAATTACGAAAAAGGAACCCCCATGGAGTCCATAGTTAATCTCTTTTCAGACTCCATAAAATAGAAAAGATGGTCGAGTGACCTTGTTTCTTCACACTCATTAAATTGGTCTAGAAGAACATCCCTTATGTAGTCCACATTTAAGCTCTTTTTAGACTCCTTAAAGATGAAAAAATTGACAAGTGATCTTGTCTTTATCATACTCGTTAAAATGGTTTTGAATAGACGTCTTGTTAGTGCTATTTGACCCCTTTTTTGGATCGACTAGACTACCTTTGAAAAAGATACCCTAGTGGAGTCTCCGTTTACGCTTTTTTAGACTCTATAAAAATGAAAAAACACCGAACTTACCTTCTTTGGGCTCATTAAAATTACATCGAAGGACATTATCATTGTGTCTTATTAATCACATTTTCATTCCCGTGTCTTTGGCCTAATGCCATCTCCATGTTGCTCTCAAATGAACCATATGAATCATGCCTTATACGCAAGCCTTGTAGCACTTTGCCTTTTCATCTTGACACCTTGAACCATGGAGGATATTTCTCGAGTGTCCTTTTCCTACATATGTCTCCTTGCTTTGAGCATCAGTGTGTTCCTTGCGCTTGGAACTAGTATGTTTGCGACACTCATTCCTCCTTTGTAACGTAGCATTCTTTTATTCTTTTTCAAGACTTTCCAAAATTATTGAAAAAGATAAAAAAATCAAATATACCCCAAAAAGATGAAGGGAAAAGTATTTTCTTTTTATTGGCATCACAATGAGTCTCCCTTGGAAAAATCACATCCTTTTGTTTGTTCGTCAAGATCTAGGATTTAATATGACCTTAGGAATTTGTTCTCACTACATAGATTCGTATCCTCCTCCGTTTGGTTATCCTTCCAAACATATGAAGAGTTAGCGTTGCCTCCAACATCGCGAACTTATGTCAATTCCATGTTGCCTGAGTCTCATCATTTGTCATGATTTTGTCCAAGTGAAGTTTTACTAAACTTGAGTCAGCCCTTTTGTAGTTTGTCTCTTGTCCTCATGCCAGGCCACCTCAAAAGACCAATCAAGTCCCTGTTCAAAATCAATGAAGTTATTTGCCTGATCACTGAGATCCTCTTGTCTGTTCTCGATGAGCCGTCGAAGACCTCTCAGTAGAGAATTCGTACACTGATATTACACTCCTACCCTAGTTTTGAAGATCTCAAGGTTGTTGCTTGAGATCTGAAGACCTCATCTTCAGTCATCGCCCATCATTAGCTTCTTAAAGATGGATACTATACATGTATATCTTTTGATTTTGATATGTAGATACGCTATGTATTTCTCACAGCTACACTTTATATAGTTATATGACATGGATCTACAGTGTATTTGATTGGAAACCATGATTTTATTTCATCCCAGGCATGGGTATGCCCTCACTGGTGAGCCAAATTATTATTTTGAAGATGGAACCTCTTGAAATCGGTTCTATGGGCTCACTTGCTTCATACGTTGGTGAATATCTGTAATGTATTTTGGCCATCATATGTTCTCTTGACCTCACACATTAGGGTGCATATGTTATAACCCTAAATTTCACCAGACATGCATACCTGACATCAAGCCATCTTACTTGCTATCTTTTCCAAGCCATCATTGAATAACTCTTCTAAAAAAACCATTTTCTTGAATATGTACGTGCCCTGCACCACTACTGTCTACATACACATGCTTTCTACACTATTACAGCCCGCATACACTCACAAAAAGTGTGAAAAATAAAAATTGCAAAGGGATACGTCCTTTTGGGCCATTAATAATCATTTGACCACCTATAGCCGGTCACCCTACCAAATACCTAGATTTTTGGCTTATAAAATAAGGTGTTGGAGTCCCATTTCAAAAATAAGAACAAGAGAAAAAAAATTGTACCCATTTCAATATCCCCCCTTTGCCCCAATATTTTGCAACCACATTGTGAGTTTCAGCAAGAATTCCCTTTTTCATCCCTTTCTCCTCCATTGAAAATCCTTTCCATTTCCCTAGAAAGAACTGAAGAGGAGAAGAATACGTGGAAGACGTTGGTACATGGTGAAGAGGAGCCCAGGACTGAGTTCGAGGAGTAGTTGATGGTCTCATATTGTAACCGACTTTGTGAGATTAATATAAAGAAATATTTTTTCGTCCCGCCAAATGATGTCTTCAATCTTCATTATTTATTTGCAT
Source organism: Picea glauca (assembly GCA_000966675.3). Taxonomy (NCBI): domain Eukaryota; kingdom Viridiplantae; phylum Streptophyta; class Pinopsida; order Pinales; family Pinaceae; genus Picea; species Picea glauca. Next base: position 10,175 of record JZKD02S1672479.1, read on the forward strand.
TTTGGTTATGATATCTAACCCACTAATCCATATGTAGAATGCATTCTTGTATTTTCTTGTTTTTTTTTTGGTGAATGCAGGTCAGCCTTGGGAGGAGACTTGCAGTCGAGAAACAAATGAGTGCAAAGGGATTAACACCAGATGTAGAGTTTAAGGTAGGACTACCGGATCCCTATACTTTTCTTCTTATGTATGATTGTGGGGTAATGTCGAGATAGTTTTTAAAAGTAGGAGACTTTAGATGGTTAGATTTTCTTGCACTTTAGAACCCTGGTGCAGTCTATAGGGGGTTTTCTTGCTTACATCATCGATAATGGTATGAGTTTTATTATGTTTATAGGTAATACTATTCTATATGGATAGTACATGTCATGCCATTTCTGACGGTATGTGTAACGTCACATAACTTCTAAGGGTTAGAGAGTTATGGCCATGTGAAGTTGGAGAACCCTCATGAGTCATCTAGAATCCCCAAAAGGTGAAATTAGTCAAAGTCTTTGCAAAAGAAATTATTTAAATAATAAAGTTAATGGAGAACTCCCTAAAATAAGGAAAGTGAGGTGCTACATGAAAGTATAAATAAGAGTCAAGACTCTCTCATTCAATCAAAATTGAACCTATTGAATATCATTGAATATATGTTTTGTGAAAGGTTATTTGGGTAGGTATTATTGATAGAGAAAAGTGCATAAAAAAANACTATATCACACAATGCATGTGCACCTGGGAATCCTGATGTAAATCCATGGATCTAGTGATCCACCCAATAAGTAAAACTATCACTTTCAATGATAGGTTGGAAATCTTGTGGATCACCACATGAGAACCCACTTTATCTATGCTCTCCTCACAGTGTAGCATGATTAACTCGGTTATGTTGTGAGGCTCAAGGGGAAAGGTATGTAAGTTGATTGGATCCCATATCCTAGAGAGACCATTCAGGAAGTAAATGTCTTCAGTCGTTGGAGTCAACGAATTCCCCTTGAGCATAAATTCCTCAACGTCCAGGTGCTAGTAATCTACCAAGGCGTTCAGTAACCTGGGTTGTTCCCTCATGAGTGGACACTGGAAGTATTTCAAAAAACCACATTAAGATAATAAGACAAGAGTAGCAGGGTCTTCTAAGACCAAAGAATCAATGTCTTCATTCTCCCTTTCTTTCTAATAAATGTACATCCTGCAAAAAGAACAAGTTCAAAAGAGAGTCAAAAATATTGTTTTTTAAAATTTTTCCACAATTTGGAGTGTGTACGCGGGTTGTATTGGATACAGTCACTATGCACGCGGGAATATTGTTTTCTTCACGTGGGCATACATAGTTTTTCCTAATACATCCGGCATACATGTAGGGCCGGCCTTTTTTAGAGGTGCACACCCCCGTAAAAACCAAATTAAAATACAAAAGGAAGGTATAGAAATGCAAGAGGATCTAGTTTGTACTTACTTGGTCCAAGTGGAAATTTGTTTCATCCTCTAGATCTCCCGGAATCAACTCATTTAGCAAAGGGGTATTTTTGACTTCTTTGTCAATTCTCAATTTACAATGGTGATAATGAGTTGCCAGCTTCTATTTATAGACTTTTTGGCCCCTTTTTGCCATTTTTTTGGCCCCCTTTGTTGTTTTTCTAGCTCAAAGATCATTTAGTATGGTTCTTGAGTTTGTTATGGGATGTTATGATACATGTTACTTTTGGTATTGGGAAAATTTTTGAGAGTTGGTTCATTTTTAAAGGTCCTTTGGTAAAAAAGTCATTTTTCCAACTTTTTGCATCTAAGTTAGGTTTCCACCTCCACTTTTTGCATCTCGTTGTATTTTCCTCTTTTCCATAGGATCGACCCCACCAAGTTACAACACGGAACCATATTTACTTCTTTAGAAGTGTCGTAATTTAGTGGTAGAGTCTGCCTTTACATGGATGCCCTAGTTATATCCTCATTGCTTTTGGTGTCCAGGTCATCATTAACGACTATAGGCTCGGGAGTCCTTATTATTTTTTCCTATTACGAGTTTGAGACTCATTTGCATGATTCATCATCACTCTTGACCTCACCCTCAAGACTCCCAAACAATGACAGGTCTTCTTTTAAGCCCTTTTCAGACCCTATAAACATGAAAAGATTGCAGAGCGATCTTGTTTCCCTTCACGCTCGCCAAACTAAAACTTGAAGGCACATCTGTCTGGTGGTAGTTTACCCCTTTTTCAGTTCGGATGGTCAATTGTATGAACAAAGGTATACTCTAGGATATTTGGTCCTCTAGAAGATTATTCTCAAGTATAATTTTAACCCTTTTTCAATCCCGAGGGACTAAAATTACGAAAAAGGAACCCCCATGGAGTCCATAGTTAATCTCTTTTCAGACTCCATAAAATAGAAAAGATGGTCGAGTGACCTTGTTTCTTCACACTCATTAAATTGGTCTAGAAGAACATCCCTTATGTAGTCCACATTTAAGCTCTTTTTAGACTCCTTAAAGATGAAAAAATTGACAAGTGATCTTGTCTTTATCATACTCGTTAAAATGGTTTTGAATAGACGTCTTGTTAGTGCTATTTGACCCCTTTTTTGGATCGACTAGACTACCTTTGAAAAAGATACCCTAGTGGAGTCTCCGTTTACGCTTTTTTAGACTCTATAAAAATGAAAAAACACCGAACTTACCTTCTTTGGGCTCATTAAAATTACATCGAAGGACATTATCATTGTGTCTTATTAATCACATTTTCATTCCCGTGTCTTTGGCCTAATGCCATCTCCATGTTGCTCTCAAATGAACCATATGAATCATGCCTTATACGCAAGCCTTGTAGCACTTTGCCTTTTCATCTTGACACCTTGAACCATGGAGGATATTTCTCGAGTGTCCTTTTCCTACATATGTCTCCTTGCTTTGAGCATCAGTGTGTTCCTTGCGCTTGGAACTAGTATGTTTGCGACACTCATTCCTCCTTTGTAACGTAGCATTCTTTTATTCTTTTTCAAGACTTTCCAAAATTATTGAAAAAGATAAAAAAATCAAATATACCCCAAAAAGATGAAGGGAAAAGTATTTTCTTTTTATTGGCATCACAATGAGTCTCCCTTGGAAAAATCACATCCTTTTGTTTGTTCGTCAAGATCTAGGATTTAATATGACCTTAGGAATTTGTTCTCGCTACATAGATTTGTATCCTCCTCCGTTTGGTTATCCTTCCAAACATATGAAGAGTTAGAATTGCCTCCAACATCGCGAACTTATGTCAATTCCATGCTGCCTGAGTCTCATCATTTGTCATGATTTTGTCCAAGGGAAGTTTTACTAAACTTGAGTCAACCCTTTTGCAGTTTGTCTCTTGTCCTCATGCCAGGCCACCCCGAAAGACCAATCAAGTCCCTGTTCAAAATCAATGAAGTTATTTGCCTGATCACTGAGATCCTCTTGTCTGTTCTCGATGAGCCGTCGAAGACCTCTGAGTAGTGAATTCATACACTGATATTACACTCCTACCCTAGTTTTGAAGATCTCAAGGTTGTTGCTTGAGATCTGAAGACCTCATCTTCAGTCATCGCCCATCATTAGCTTCTTAAAGATGGATACTATGCATGTATATCTTTTGATTTTGATATGTAGATACGCTATGTATTTCTCACGGCTACACTTTATATAGTTATATGACATGGATCTACAGTGTATTTGATTGGAAACCATTATTTTATTTCATCCCAGGCATGGGTATGCCCTCACTGGTGAGCCAAATTATTATTTTGAAGATGGAACCTCTTGAAATTTGTTCTATGGGCTCACTTGCTTCATACATTGGTGAATATTTGTAATGTATTTTGGCCATCATATGTTCTTTTGACCTCACACATTAGGGTGCATCTGTTATAACCCTAAATTGCACCAGACATGCATACCTGACATCAAGCCATCTTACTTGCTATCTTTTCCAAGCCATCATTGAATAAATCTTCTAAAAAAACCATTTTCTTGAATATGTACGTGCCCTGCACCACTACTGTCTACATACACATGCTTTCTACACTATTACAGCCTGCATACACTCACAAAAAGCGTGAAAAATAAAAATTGCAAAGGGATACGTCCTTTTGGGCCATTAATAATCATTTGACCACCTATAGTCGGTCACCCTACCAAATACCTAGATTTTTGGCTTATAAAATAAGGTGTTGGAGTCCCATTTCAAAAATAAGAACAAGAGAAAAGAAATTGTACCCATTTCAATATCCCCCCTTTGCCCCAATATTTTGCAACCACATTGTGAGTTTGAGCAAGAATTCCCTTTTTCATCCCTTTCTCCTCCATTGCAAATCCTTTCCATTTCCCTAGAAAGAACTGAAGAGGAGAAGAATACGTGGAAGACGTTGGTACATGGTGAAGAGGAGCCCAGGACTGAGTTCGAGGAGTAGTTGACGGTCTCATATTGTAACCGACTTTGTGAGATTAATATAAAGAAATATTTTTTTCGTCCCGCCAAATGATGTCTTCAATCTTCATTATTTATTTGCATTTTGGTTATGATATCTAACCCACTAATCCATATGTAGAATGCATTCTTGTATTTTCTTGTTTTTTTTTTGGTGAATGCAGGTCAGCCTTGGGAGGAGACTTGCAGTCGAGAAACAAATGAGTGCAAAGGGATTAACACCAGATGTAGAGTTTAAGGTAGGACTACCGGATCCCTATACTTTTCTTCTTATGTATGATTGTGGGGTAATGTCGAGATAGTTTTTAAAAGTAGGAGACTTTAGATGGTTAGATTTTCTTGCACTTTAGAACCCTGGTGCAGTCTATAGGGGGTTTTCTTGCTTACATCATCGATAATGGTATGAGTTTTATTATGTTTATAGGTAATACTATTCTATATGGATAGTACATGTCATGCCATTTCTGACGGTATGTGTAACGTCACATAACTTCTAAGGGTTAGAGAGTTATGGCCATGTGAAGTTGGAGAACCCTCATGAGTCATCTAGAATCCCCAAAAGGTGAAATTAGTCAAAGTCTTTGCAAAAGAAATTATTTAAATAATAAAGTTAATGGAGAACTCCCTAAAATAAGGAAAGTGAGGTGCTACATGAAAGTATAAATAAGAGTCAAGACTCTCTCATTCAATCAAAATTGAACCTATTGAATATCATTGAATATATGTTTTGTGAAAGGTTATTTGGGTAGGTATTATTGATAGAGAAAAGTGCATAAAAAAAGTGAGGAAGAAAAATCATGGCAGAAAAATCACAGCAGAAAAAGTGTGGCAAAAAAATCATGGCAGAAAAAGTGCGACATAAAAATCGTGGCAAAAAAATTGCGGCAGAAAAATCACGACCGAAAAGTGCAATAGATAAATCACGACAGAAAAAGTGCGGTAGAAAAATCGCGGCATCAACATGGTTGGGGTCTATTTATGAGAGATATGGCACATCTTGTTTGAGGTATGTTTTGTGAGCTAGAGTTTAGCTCTTGAGATGGTATTGGATGTTCAGTATTACTGCATATATCATAGTTTTTTAGGGATATAGTTGGTATTTTGTTGTTGGTATTTGGCATATGGGTATTGGTCTTTTGGTTGTGATGTGTTGTTGAAGTTGTTGGTTTAGCTTGAGGTTACATAATAGTTAGGTTGTGGCACATGGTTTGATATAAGGGTTTATGGTATTTGGTCTATGGATAGAGTGATGAATTGTTAGATAACTTTTGATGGTTATATTAGTGTATGTCTTTGGTATATGGTTGAGGTACATGTTGGATACATGGTTGAGACAAGTAGTTGATGAGTTGGCACATACATGAGGTGTATAGTTGATGATGTTGGTACATCTTGATGAGTCATAGTTGATGTGTAGTTGATGCATGGTTGATTCATGGTACATGATGGTTCAAGTTATTGGTGTAGGTTGTTTGGTGCAGGTTGATTGGTACAGGTTGTTACAAGTTATTAGTACAGGTTGACAGTGGCAGTGGTTGATTCAGTGATAGTGACAGGTTTTCTACATTTAGAATTTTTATTTCAGGGTTGTTTGGAAGGGTAAGGATAGGTGGTTGTAGCCACCTTCCAATTGTAGCCAAATAACATAGGGGGTTGTAGCCTCCTTTTAGTTCTAGCTAGAGAATGGGGGAGTTGGAGCTTCCCTCAGTTTGTAGACTGAGAAAGTAGGGGGTTGTAGCCTCCTTCTAGTTTTTGCTGGAAAACAAAGGAAGTTGGTGCTTCCAATGAATGTAAATCTTAAATACATATAAGAAAAACCATTCCCTGGTTTTCTCTCGCTTTGGGTTTCCACGTAAAAAACTAGTGTACTATGTATGTGTATGATTGCTCATTTGTTCATTGTTTATTTACTTTGAAACTATTTGATGATAATGTTTCATTGATATAACACTTGCATTTTGTGGTTGAAAAGAATTGGATTTCTCTATTATTGATTCACCCCCCCCCTTTCAGTAATCAAACAATTGGAATCAAAGAAGGTTCCTTCATAAATCAGTTTAATCACTGAAAGGTAGATCATGGAGAGCAACAACATGTATAAAAATGGAATACCACAGTTTGATGGAAAGAAGTATGCATTTTGGAGCAGAAGGATGAAAACATATATACAGGCACAGGGATTTGAAATTTGGCAATCTATTGTAGATGGATACAAAGAACCAACAGTTTCACCGACAAATGAAAGAACAATAAAACTCAAGAAAAATAATTCCAAAGCCACAAATGCATGTTTGAATGGTCTTTTTAAATCAGTATACAACAAATTCATACATTGTAAATCCCCTAAAGAGATTTGGGACAAGGTTCAAAATATTTATGAAGGAGATTCAAAAGTCAAAGCAACAAATCTTCAAACTTATTGAGGTTAGTTCAAACAACTAAATATGAAGGAAGATGAGAATATTGCATCTTACTTCTTACGAGTCAATGAAATAGTAAATTCCATCATAGGATTGGGAAAAGAAATTAAAGAATCTGTAATTTTTCAAAATGTACTAATATCTCTTCCTATGAGATTTGATCCTAAGATATCAACACTAGAGGAAATAGTAGGTCTAGAGTCAATAAGAATGGATGAACTACATGGAATATTCATAGCATATGAAATAAGAACTGAATAGGAAAATCTATACATAAAAGAAGAATCTTTCAAAGCATCTAAAAGATCAAAGAAAAAGGGAAAGAAAAAAGAAAAAGAACACAACAGCAACAGTGACATCTCAGAAGATGATGAATAAATGACCAACTTTGTCAAAAGATTTAACAGAGGAACCAATGGTAGATATAAAGGTAAGTTTCCATTGATTTTTTTTAATTGTGATGGTATTGGTCATTTTACTAACAAATGTCCCCATAAGGAAAATAAGAGGAATGATGAAGATTACTCAAATAACAAACAAACATATAAATGCAAAAGAACCACAAATAAAGCTTTCAAGAAAATCTTATGCACCAAACAAGACATCTCCTGATCAGATGAAGATGAAGTGAGTGACAATAAAACATAAAGAGTTTTATTCATGGTAGTAGAAGACTTTGATAAAGAATACACTGAAGAAGAATATGAAGAGGAAGAAGTTGACTACTGAAAATAATTTTTGTGTCCCATAGAAGTTATAAGAGGAGAAAAGAAGAAAAACAAGAAGCTACGAGCAGAACTAGAAAAGAAAGAAGACACTCGGGAATTATAACAAATGATCACAAATTTGAAGGTTCAAATAGAAGAAGATAAAAGAATTGAATAAGTACTCAAAGAGAAACTAGAAGAAAGATACAGGATCATTGGAAATTTAGAAGCAGAGATTGTCACATTAAGAAGGGATCTTCAAGAGAAAAATATGTAGAACAAATCAAAAGTTTTGGATAACATTATCAGTAGTCAAAAGCCTCATCATGACAAGTCTGGACTTGGATACAATCAGATAGAAAGGGGATCAAACTCCAAAACAATAGAAAAAAAACATATCCAAAAATATACATAGAAACAATCAAGGGGGATATGAAGACCTGGAAAGAAGATTACAGGGACACTCCTCCATCGAGAAGATTTAGATTTCAAAATCAACAAATGACAGATAGGCCTCAGGAAAAAGAAGGACTCAGAAGAGCAGCTCCTTTCAGAAGATCTTCAATTCCTAGGTATCAAATTATATTTTTCGATTTATGTTATGCATGCAATAATTCTAGACATAAAGCTATGAATTACAGAGCTAACATCAGGAACATAAACACCTTTGAAAGTCATACTGAAAAGGGTTATCTAAGAAGGCCCAGTGAAATAGAGAGAAGAAGTTACAACAGGTTTGAATCATTGAGCATTGAAGTTGATTGCTACAAGTGTAACAACTTTGGACACAT
>JZKD02S1672479.1:24253-34499 GCA_000966675.3 Picea glauca
AACCTCATTTTACCCCACTTAAATGTTCAAGTACAAGATGATTCAAAATGAAAATGTATCCTTGGTATATATAGGAGACTAGGAGGAATAATTAAAACTAATGGTCTAAATCCAACATAAATAAAATAAAATTGCTAATATAATATGCCCCAATTAAGGGGTAATGAGCCAATATTAGGGCTTAACAATTAGTATAGCAATGAAGAATGCACACTTGCTCTACAAGATAAGAAGAAGAAACGTGGTTGGTATGTTGGCAGTGGATGTTCAAAACACATGACAGGTGATAAAGAAAAGTTTCTTACATTAAGAAAGGAAAGAGATGGATTCGTCCCCTTTGGAAATGATGATTCAGCTAAAATCATTGGCAAAGATAGTCAAAATTAGAAACAAGAATACCAAGGAAGAAAATTTTCTACTAGTAGAAGATATGAAACATAATCTTCTAAGTGTGAGTGAAATGTGTGACCAAGGTCATAAAGTTACTTTCGATTCACAAAAGTGTGATATAAGAAAATAACATTCAGGAAAATTGATTGCAACAACTGTAATAACTTCAAGAAACATGTATGTATTAAGTTAACTTGGAAATGAAAAGTGTTGTCTAGGAAAGGAAGATGAAAGTTGGATATCGCACAGAAGACCGGGTCACATACACTTTGATAACCTTTTCAAAGTCAGAAAAAAGGAAGCAGTTAGAGAAATGCCCCAAATTATGAAACTAACCAACACTTTATGCAAGCATTGTCAACAAGGAAAGAAAACAAAGACCAAGTTTAAATCAAAGGAATATTCAATGGCAAGACCACTGGAAATTGTGCATACTGATCTAGTTGGACCAACTACAACAAAGGGTTTAAAAGGTGATACATAATTTATGTTATTAGTTGATGATTATACAAGAATGAATGTAGTTTTCTTTCTCAGAAATAAGTTAGAAGCTTTTGAAAACTTCAAGGTCTACAAGGAAATGGTTGAAAATGAAATGGATTAAAAAATCAAATGTTTGAGATCTAATAATGGAGGAGAGTTCACTTCAAAGGAATTTATGGACTATTGCAGCAACCATGGAATAAAAAGGCAATTCTCCATTGCTAGGACACCTCAACAGAATGGATTTTTTGAAAGAAAGAACAAAACAATACATGAAATGGCTCAAACAACATTAATGGATTCCAAATTGACAAATATATTTCAGACACATCCAGTGCATACAACGGTTAACAATCAAAACATAGTAATGCTAAGAAAAAACACTGACAAAACTCCCTACGAGCTATGGAAAGGAATACCAACAAATGTGAAGCACTTCAAAGTATTTGGAAGAAAATGCTACATCAAAAGAGAATATGGCAGAATGGGAAAGTTGGACTCTCGTGTGGAAAAAGGAGTACTTGTTGGTTACTCAAATACATGGAAAGCATACAAGTGTTACAATCTAATGTTGAACAAATTTGTGGAAAGTATTAATGTAACAATTGATAAAACAGGTATATGAGAATTAAAGGAAGAAGAAAATGAATCAATGGAACAACTTTACGAAGAAGATGAAGAAGAAGTAGAAGGGGAAGATGAAGAGGATCAGACAAAAGTAGAAGAGAAAGTTCAACAAGTGCCTCCAAAGACACCTATCAAATCATATTATTGAAAACAAAGATGCAGGAGTGTTGGGAACCAAATTGGGCTATCTTTCTGCTGCATTTTCATTACCTTTTTTGACCTTTTTGCACTTATTTACCTATGTTTACTAAACTAAACCAGTAAGGTAAATACCCCTGCCTTGTCTATTGGAATATTTTATTAATGACATAAAGTCGCGGAGTTTTGCCTATTCACAACACTAAAATGAATGTTTTCCCACAGCTTCTGGAGAACAGGAACCAAAGCTTCAGTATCCCGCAGTAGATCCGCTATTCACAGCAACGACCAAGCCATAAGGAGACCACGCAGCTCGAGTTGTAGATCCATGAACCATTCTTGGGCATCTCACTGATCTTGTCTATCTGGTACTGGTGTCGTTCCAAATAATGTATATTTTTGGGAATAAGGTTACCATGTTTTGGGAAGGTTGTTCTCCCTCTCCATGTATAAAAAGACAGTTTATTCCTATAACTGGGGATGCCCCCATTGATATTGCAATAACCCTTTTTAGATTTATAAAGCATCATCTATTTTGTTGTCTTAATCTTCACTGTGACTAATGCAGCCCTGATCAGAGAGATGGGCCCACTCTTCTGATCAGGTGTTGTGTCTTTTTGTGTGTATTATTTATCAGTTTATGCTTGCTATTACAGTTCTTTAATTCTTATAATTGATTTTCAAAAGTTGTAATTAATCTAGTTTTACAACAATGTTTTGAATCTTAATCATGAACCCTTGGCCAGAACGGATTATTCTCTTGTCCCTGCATATGCCTTGCACATTTCCTTGAAAGAATACACACCCGGATTGATAAATTAATGTAGGAAAAGGGTGAATAGATTGTTCATACTTGGACACCAACATTTTGGCATTGTGGCCGAGAAGGCTAACAAGGTGCAAGACAATGATTCAGAACAACCAGAGGGTCAATCTCTCGTCCCGGGGAGAGAAAGAGTCTTTCTCACTCTGCTTTAGGTCCTGAGATTACATGTTATTTCCGCTTGGTTTTATTTTTATTGCTTTTCTATTTTTGGCTACTCTCTTGTCTTGGGGAGGGAGGAGTCTTTTGATGCCCTGCTCCAGACCCTGAGTTATATTTACTTCTTTCAAACCCTTGCGTGTTTTTTTTTGGAAGCCCTAGCTTTTACCCTAGGGAGGGAGGAGTCTTTTGATGCCCTGCTTCATATTTGAAAAGTATTATGTCTTTTCATGGTGTGTGTTTGTTCATGGTTCTTGTCCAGGGGAGGGAAGAGTCCTTTGATGCCCTGCTCTGGGCCCTGAACCTTAGACTCTTATTTTTTTTAGCTACCTTTCTTTTCATAAGATATTTCATCTTAGGGAAGGAATGGTCCTTTGACACCTTACTTCAAGACTAATTCATTGTAGGTTCATGCCAATACCCTCGATCATACCAACACTTGTATGAACAAAGAACCAAATAACAAGGGAAGAGGGAGAGCCCCAAAGAAGGGAGGACTAGATTTGGTAAGAAAGACCTACATCCAGTAGATTATAGCAAAGGATAAATCAAAAACATCATCTCGTGCAGCCGTGAGACCAAGGGATTGAAGAGTGAAGTCTAAGGGATGATCAGTAGATCAACTAGTGTTGTCTACAACATTCTTGGGTGATACGACACAACAGGTTCCTCCAATAGTTGAATAAACATCTAGTAGCATACTTGACTAGGGAAATATTATGCTGGTAATAGAGGGGGAAGAGGTCGCAAGCAAAACCTTGACATAGTCATACCACTCCAGTAAGAGAGAGGAGGTTTTAGCCGAGGGATCAAGTCATCAGGATGTAGGAGAAGGGATTGAAGGACTATTTGCATCACCAAGGGATCAGGGAAGTGCTACTAAAGCAACTCGGATCCGAGTGGTAAGGAAGCCTCACCCATCTTCTACAGAGCCTGGTGAAATACCCAACGGTTATTGGAAGATATTTATGGCTCCCACAACCTCCACTATCGATTTTCCAATTGGGGATCTAGGAGTTGGTGTGCCCACAAAGCCTATTCCATTAGCATCCTTACCAAACTTTCATGGGCTTGTTTTAGAAGATCTCGACACATTTCTATTCGAATTTGACATAGTGTGTCGAGGGTATGCCTACACGACAGAGGCCCAAAAGTAAAAAAAATTCCTTCTACATTAAAAGGAACGGCACTAGGATGGTTCATGGGCCTTGGAGGAAGCTCTATTTCCACATGGGATGATATGCAGACAACCTTTCTGGAAAAATACCAGGATTACTGTAAATCCCCGAACATTAAGGAGGAAATTTTCAAGTTTGCACAAAAAGAAGATGAGAGTTTGGAAGATTGTGTGGAATGATTCAAGTACACCTTACAGAGGTCGGGTCACCTTGAGATGGATAAGGAAATTCCAAAAATTATCCTCCTCTGATATTTTTGTGAGGACTCGATGGACCTACTGAACATTATGGGAAAGGGAGACATCTCTAAGGAAAGATTTGAAGGTATCTGGGAATTATGCATTCAGTGCTCAAGGGGGATTGCAAGAAACAAACAAGGGATTCACTCAGCAAAAGGGTCTGGCGGAGGTGTTACGAAAGAAGAAATCGGAAACCTGCTAGACAATTTGAGGACAGACATCCTTAGCACCCTGCTGGCATAGATGTATACACTACAAGTAAAACAAAAGCAGCTGGAATTGGACGGGACTATGGAAATATTCTACCTGACATGTAGAAAGAAGCATCCAGAGAGGGAATGTCCACTAAACTCCATAAAGGAATGTGCAATCTACAAGCTAAATCATGCAACAAGCTCATGCCCCTCCTTGCCAGGCTTGAAAGCAATATTTCAAGAGACAAGGAAAGACATGGAAGAACTGTACCTCATGGGGTTTAGAAAGCCATGGCAACCTCGACCACCGATGATAAATCAAGGTATGTACTCATATCCATCACAGTATTTCAATAATTCTAACATGAATCCTCATTCCATGCCCTATCCTTCCATGTGGCCACAATACCAGTTTCCACCTTGGCAGCAGTGGAACCCTCAAGCCAATTCGATCTCCCCATGGGCTCCAACTTCGCGAGGATCCTCTCCTGGGCATTTTTCTCAACTGATGCCATAGTAGCAACTCCAACTACCTTCTAATGTGCCTCTGGGTAATCAACCTGCCTATCCTCAGCTCCCAATACAACCTGATCCGAATCCTAATAGCAAGGGAGCTCATCAAGCCAATATTCTTAACCTACCTTCATATAGCATTTCCAATGCAGAGTTGTATGAAATGAATCTATGATCAGGTCAAAGAGTTAATGTTCAACCTCCTCTAGTTACCATTGAACAACTCGATAGTGAAGGTAAAGAATCAAAACCAATTAATAAAGAGCCAAAACAAACTAATAGAAACTAGGCACCTCATGTAAAACAAAATCAATTTGAACCACCTTATCCAAAGATACTAACTTTGACTAAATCAAGCCCTCGAGCTGAATTTGATTTATTAGGAGAATTGCAAAACTTATTTGTTAAAATTCCCTTGTTACAAGCTATGAAGGATGTGCCAATATAGGAAAAGACTCTTAGGGAATATTGTTCAAAGAAACCTGTAAAGAAATCCAAAGACCCTCTTACCATTCATGTTATGGGAAAATTATCAGATTTCATGACAGGAAAGTCAATGCCTGAAAAGTATGGAGATATGGGGAACCCAATTCTGACAGTACAAATTAATGGGGTACAGATTATGAATGCACTGGTAGACTTGGGTGTTGCCATCAACATTATCACCACTAAAACCATGCATGCATTAGGTCTTCGTAGCTTGAAACATACACCTACAGTATTGAAATTGGCAGACCGATCTACAGTCAAACCTGTAGGAAATTTGGAAGATGTAACAATTTCATTGGATTCATGGCACTATCACATAGATTTCCTAGTCTTACAGACACAATCTTTAGTGGGCGACCATCCTTTGATTTTGGGTAGACCATGGCTGGTTACTGCAGATGCTTACATTGGGTGACAATTAGGGCACATGGTTATTTCAAATGGGCACAAAATTAAGAACGTAGTGTTATACCCACCTGTAGAACCAAACCCATTCATAAAACTAGCAGGAGGCAAGAAACTTTTGTCTAGGAAAGAGCCCAAAACATAAAATGAGGAATTGAGACCAGTCCTCACTATTGGACAAGCCCTTCAGTTGAAAATGGAATCAGAAAATGATGTAATCACTTCCTTTATGGATGATCCTTGCTCCATATCCAAAACAAATCAACAATTCCTAGAATCCATCCTAAGCTGTGAGACTCGGGAAACAATTGAAACAACAGAAGGATCAGAGGAGCTACCTATTGATGCAACCAGTGAAAGTGTCCCAGTGGAACTAGAACCAGGAAAAACCCTAAATATTAATCCAACCCTGTCAGAATCCTAGAAGAAGCAACTCGTGGATGTCCTTTAGAAACAAAAAGAATCCTTTGCCTGGGATTATAAAGATATGAATGGGATTCATGCTAATTCATGTACTCATCATATATGCATTAAGGAAGATTTTCATCCTGTGAGACAACCTCAAAGAAGTATGAACCCCACATTGAAAAATGTTGCGAAAGAGGAACTTCAGAAATTACTATACGTAGGTTTTATTTACCCCATCTCAGATAGCCAATGGTTCTCCCCATTAGTAATGGTCCCCAAGAAAAATGGTAAATGGAAAAATATGCGTGGATTATCAAGAATTAAATAAGGCAACGCAAAAAGATCATTTTCCTTTACCATTTATTGATCAATTTTTGGACACATTGGGATGAAAAAAGTTTTTTTCTTTTCTAGACAGGTTTAGTGGGTATAACCAGATCCAGATAGCTCCTGAAGATTGGGACAAAACCACTTTCACATGCCCATGGGGAACATTCGCATACCGAGTCCTTCTTTTTGGCCTGTGTAATGCTCCTGCAATGTACCAGAGGGCAATTTTGGGAATCTTCTTTGATTTGATAGATGACAATGTTGAAATCTACATGGATGACTTTACTCCATATGGGGATTCATTTCTTGAAGGGCTGAAAAATTTAGAGAAAGTTCTTGAAAGGTGTATACAAGTGCGTGTCTCTCTGAGTATGGAAAAATTCCATATGACGATGGAAGAGGGAATTGTTTTGGGACATTTTCTCTCAGCTGAAGGAATCTTAATGGACCCAGCAAAGACAGGGGTAATTCAACATTTCGTGACACCCAAAACACCCACGCAGGTACGTGACTTTATTGGTTGTGCTGGTTATTACAGGCATTTTATAGAAAAAATTTCTAAAGTAGCACATCCACTTTTTCAATTGCTAACAAAAGATTTAGATTTTGTGTGGACAGAGGACTGTGATGCATCCTTTACGAGAATTAAGGAATTGGTTTGTAGCGCTCCGATCCTTAGAGGGACAGACTGGGCATTACCTTTCCATATTCATACAGATGCTTCCCAAACAGCGATTGGTGCAGTATTAGGACAACAAGAGGACAAAATACCATACCTAGTTTACTATGTTAATAAGAATTTGGCTCCTACTAAATTAAACTACACAGTGACTGAGAAAGAGTTCCTTGTTGTCATTTACACCATCAATAAATTCTAGCACTACATTACTGGGTATCCTACCTTTGTGTATACTGATCATGCAGCTATTAGGTATTTAATGAATAAACCTGTTACCCCTAGTTATATCACAAGATGGATTTTTCTACTACAGGAATTTGATATTTCTATAGTAGATAAACCAGGGAAGGACAATGTGGTTGCAGATTTCTTATCTAGGATAGAACATGATGGTAAGAATACACCAATTGAAGATAATTTTCCAGATGAACATCTTTTTGTAGTATCTTCTAACACTCTGTGTTATGCAGATATTGCTAATTATCTTGCTTCAGGGAAGGTACCTTGTCATCTTTCATATAAGGAGCAAAGGAATATTATTCACCAAAGTACTTGATATTCATGGATGGCAGGATATCTCTTTCATACAGGGGTTGACCAAGAGATTCAGCATTGTGTGGCAGAAGATAATATCTATGAGATACTAAAGGCTACACATGATGGACCCTATGGAGGACATTTTGAAAATAAAAGAACAACTCACAAAGTGCTACAAATGGGATATTATTGGCCCTCCATCTTTCTTGATGCTCAGGATTATGTCCGAAGGTGTGATAGCTGCCAACAGATGGGACAACCTAGGAAAGTAGATGAAATGCCTCTACAACCCTAGATAGTCGTTGAACCATTTGAGAAATGGGCCATTGATTTTGTTGGACCATTTAACCCACCTTCTCATTAGAAAGCTTACATCATGGTCTGCACTAATTATGTAACTAAATGGGTGTTAGCCAAAGCAGTCACAAGAGCAATACAACAAGTAGTGATAGACTTTCTTTTTGAAGAAATCTTTGCCTGATCCGGTACTCCAAGGGAAATTGTGTTGGATGGAGGATCACAGTTCACATCTCACATGATAGGAAAGATGATGCAGAAATATGGGGTCAAACATAGAGTGACAACCCCCTATCACCCCCTGGTCAGGGGATCAAAATTTGCTCAATTTTCAAAGTTCTCTGATGGAGACGAAAACAATGCCATTGCGTCCATCTCGTTTTCCTGATTCCGGCGGTATATTTATTTTCGCAAATGGAGTCCGTATGGAGGAGATATCGCGATTTTACTGCCAAGTCAAACAGGTAAAAATTTGGGTGCTGACTGTACCTGTCCATACAGTCCGTACGGCCACGTGGAGGGCCGTACCATCATGATGACGTGATGTATTAGTGATGTGGCACATTCTGGTTGGATGTTCGTTGACCAATAAGATTCTAACACGTGTCACTATGTGGTTGGTTAATATGTTTGTGTTATGTAAAATGGTATGGAGGCCGTGGGGTTCGACCCCCGGACCTCCTCAAACACTAAAGTTTTCATAACCGTGTGCTAGCCAATACTCCCACCTTTGTTTCTTGTTATATATCCCAACACATATTTATTTAAGGTTAAAGTTTGGTTATGGCAGAAAAGGGGGCGCGCCGGGGCTTAAGCCCCGACCCATGGTTTTATTGCAAACATATATGACCACATGTATCGATAATGGCGCGCATTATAATAACACATATATAACATTGTTATATGGTGCGGGTTTGAATAGTCCATTATATATATGTGTTAACGCGGGGTTTATAACAATGTTTATAACATATATATTATATATGTGTGGCCCAAATTAAAACATTTGCGCGCGATTATGGTTTGCAGTGTATTTGGGTGTTGGCGTGTGGTTTTGAACCCGCAACCTATAATACACTGCGCACGGGATTAATATCATGTTATGTATTTTTTAATACGCGTGGGTTGATTCCGTTGGCACGGTTTTGAACGGGCCAACGACTTTTGCGCCCAGCTTGTGGTTGTATGAGCATATGACCAAATGTCGAGGCGGTTGGGGGCTGGAGGCGCCCTAACCATCCTACTGTTTGCATTTTTGGTGTGGTTGTGCCCGGTTCCAGGTTATAACACGCATTGGGAGCGTGTTCCAGGTTCATGTGCAAAGGGTGCAGATTGTAGAACCAGAGACAGCAAAGAAGAAGGGGAGACTTCAAGGAGGCTATCTTCTTCATTTTTCGACCGTTTCAGGAGCCGTCAGAGCCTAGACAGGGGTTTTGGGACACTGTGGAACCATTGGAGCAGTCATTTTGTTGATTTGAGCACTGTAAGACTTATTTTTAAGCACTTTGAGAAATTTAATATAAAATATCCATTTGGAGGCTGGACCAGGATATGTAGCCCGGAGTGGGGTGAACTCCTTTATCAAGTTGTTGTGTTTATGTCTGATGTTCAATGATTTCTGATGCTGTCTATGTTTATTTTTACATAAGTAATCTTTTAATATGTGTTGCAAATTGATCCTGTTGCATTAAACACATAACATTTCACTTGCAATTTAATTTAATCAAGTTTATCAAGTCTTCTTCAATTTTTAGATCAAGTTGGTATCAGAGCAAAGGTTTTGAAGACTTGATATTGTTGAAAGTTTTGTTGGTGATTCTCACAAGGTTGAAACTCACACGAGGAGAAGGTCAACTTGTGGAGCCAAGTTCTTATCCGACGAGGAGGAAGCAGGTTCGTTCACCGCAGATTGCAGAGAGACATTCACCAAGCATGGCACATGCAGATGATCATGAACGTATTCCAGATGAAGGAGAAGACCTCAGGCAAACTCTCATGCAGATGAAAGATATGATGAAGGTCATGATGGGATACATGATGTCGCAGGGTGAAGGCTCCAACCCTTCAATGCATAAGTGAGGCGGTGGTGACAAGAATCTAGGCGGAAATGGAGGGAATGGTGCTTCTCCGCCACCCTCTCCTCCTCCATCATCCTCATCTTCTGCTACTAATTCTTCTGCAAGTTCGAAACAACTTTCCGATGGTCATGGTAAAACTCCTTCGCAAATTCCATAATTAAATTTTGATATAAAATTTGAGTTGCCAATTTATAATGGAGAAGTTAATGCGGAAAATCTAGATAACTGGATAAGGCAAATTGAAGTTTATTCTAGAATACAAAAGATACAAGATGATGA
>JZKD02S1672479.1:67485-77592 GCA_000966675.3 Picea glauca
CTATCTTGGATTCATGGTACTAACCTTAAAGCGTATTGAGGCATTTTTTGTTAAGGTATAGTGTTGGTTATGTTATGTATTTTATCAGTAATGTTATGGCACTTTGTTTATGAGATATATTATGACGATGTGATACTAGCTAGAGATATATCATTGATCTATTGAGAGACACTTTTGGTACATGTTTAGAGGTACTATTGGTTTCTTAGTACTTTCTATAGGGAATGGTTTTGAGGAATATCTATTATAGTACCTGGATGGTACATATGTGAGATCCATTGACATATCTTCTGATGTATTGTTAGAAGCATATTTGTTGGATGTCTTGGTGTATTCATTTGGAATATGGTTGAGCTACATATTGGGAAATGTAGTTGATGAGTTGATGAGGTGGTGATGGTGTACATAATTGATGAGTCATAGTTTGATTTACAACTGACGCATGGTTGGTACAGACTTGGTTTTTTGTTAGAGTCACTTTCTAGTAGTATCACTAGCATGTGGTTTATGGATAATGTGGCATATGTGTATGGATATATTGATTGTGGTTCATCTTGTTGAGGTTTGATGCTTGATCATTGAGATACATTTCTTGGCATATGGTTTGTGGTAGTCTATTTATGATAGAGGCATATCATGAGTGATATGACACTTTTTTGACGCACATGGTTGGCATGTTGTATGGTTGATGATGTTATTGATCATCTTGATACACATTTGGCACATTGTTAATATTTTATGTACATGGTTTATGTCAATGATTGGCACATGATATGGCACAAGATGTACATGGTTTATAGTTTGTTCATTATTGACTATTCATTGTTGAAATATCCTTTGCTTCATGGTTGATGCATGACATAGTATGTATGATTGGAATACACTTGATTTATGGTATGGAACGAGTTCAGATGGTTGATGCATGGAAAATTCCAAGGATCGTCATAGGAAGAGCATGGTATTCTTGATGCAATATTTTTGAGTAGTTGACCTGTGTTCTAGTAGAGAAACAACATCCCCAATAGATGCATAATACAATGATAACATATTATTCACAGTGATTACCTATCATGTTGCAGAGAAGACATGGGGAGATATATCCACAGGGGGGTTATTTTTTTTCATTTTATTGGTTACATAGGTATGATTCCATGAGGAGAGATTCATTAGATGCATGAAGACCATCCCACATGATAGTGCAACCAGGGGGAGAAGCCTTGGGGACAGTTCAATCAGGGGGTGAAGCCTTGGAGACAATTTAGTCAAGGGGAGAAACCCCAAAGAGATATACCCTTTTCCATTGATGTCAAAGACGAAGAGATAGTCACATTGATGTGGCTAGATTAACATTGATGATGAGCGACGATGATAGAGAGAGCATGATAATTTCCATGTCCAAGTGTTACCATCAATGATCGGTCTTAACAATAATGTTGTTGTTTCCATCAATACTAAAGGGAGAGATTTTTGTACTATGTTTTAATTTATGTCAAAGGATTAATTTCAAAGGGTTGATGTCAAGTATTTTCATAGTGATGTGCTCATATCATTCATGTATTGGTTGTTGGATTATTTTTTCATTGATGTAATTGATGTCAAAGGGTTGATGTCAAGTGGTGTCATAGTGATGTGTTGTCATTGATGTCAAGGTTCATGTGAAAGGGATTTATATCATTGATTTCATGTCATGGTTTATAGGAAGTACCAAATGGATGAACTCCAAAGTGGTCCCCTTATGGCACAAGCCCTCATGGGAAGACACTCTTGGATCAACTTTTCAAAGTGGTCCCCTTATGGTGAAATCCCTCACAAGAAGACACTTTGTAAAGTCAAAATGGTTAAGTGGTTGAGTAATCCTAGTAGTGTGGTTAAGGAAACTAAGTTTTTTTTAGGAATAATGTAATGAAGATCACTGAATTTGCAGGTGAGACTATTATAGATGTATAGTACATGTGTCATTTCTAGTGATATGTGGTATGCCACGTAGTTCCTCGCGGTTGAGGAGATATGTCTTAGTAAATTTGGAGAACCCTCATGAGTTATATAGAATCCCCTAGAAGGTCAAAGAAGTTAGTTTATTCTAGAATCTCCTAGAATAAATTTACTAGTCAAAGTGGTTGCAACTAGGAGTTAATCATAGGTTAAGTTGTTGCAAAAAGAAAATAATTAAAAATAAATCAGTTGAAAATAGAAGTGGTGAGATTATTGTTTGTGGATAAAGTGTTGCAAGTGGAAACAGTGGTTAGAAGTGATTTATCCCTAAAATATGGAAGTTCATTAGGATATAACCCAAGATATTATCAAGGATCCTTCCATGGTAAGCCCATTTTCAAAAGACTGTGGAAATCCCTACCCAAATTTATCTACTGGAAATTTTGGCTAGCAAGGAATAGAATGATATTTCAGAACAAAATGTTACAATCCTACAGTGTGGCCTGTAAGACCATAGAACAAATAACAGAGGTTATGATCAATAAAACTCTGATCATAGAAAATCTGAAAAATTGGAACAATCTTGAGAAGGATTGGATCTTGAAATTCAATCTTGACTCCAATCGTAGTTCTCATTCTAAGCAACGATCTTGTTGGAAGCTTCATTCTTCTTTCAATATTGACTGTTGGATCCAAATTCAATCAAAACACACTATGTTCTTTGACGAAGCATCTAAAGGAAACCCAAGGGAGGCAGGTGTGGAGGCAGGGGGGGGCGGGGGGTTCTTCTCGAACCCAGAGGAAAAAGAATATTATACTTCTACTGGAATCTAGGGATGGAAATCAATAATAAAGATGTGTCTTATGCCCTTCTAAAAGGTATTCTATTTGTCAACTGGTGAAAAATCCAAACTCTGATCATAGTAGGCGATTCAAAGATGATCATTAGAATAATGATCCAGGGGCCTGATCCAAAAAATATGAGTTTAAAAGGGGTGATAGACATAATTCACCTATCTTTGAGGACCTTGAAAGTCAAGTTTTTCTACGTCCTTAGAGGTAAAAATGCAGAAGATGACAAAATGGCCAACCTATCCATAAGAAAACCACTCGGCACACTAGGAGTGGACGTTGAGGAATGTTTATCCCCCCTCATAAAATGATCATCGCATTCCATACGACCAGGTCCCATTGCATGTTGGGCAATGAAAGAAAGTGTAGCTCTAGCATGTGCTTTGACATGTGGATGAAGCAGCTGGTAGGAGGTAAGGAAGGGCATGGTTTAAATCATGTAAACGAGATTAGGTACGCGTAATCCATCATGGTTTGGGATGGTTTCATCGACCGATCAGTTGAGTTCATGGGTACCAGGAAGACAAAACCGTTGGATCATGTTCGGCAACACATGCATTCCAACAGAGGATGAACACCTTCAATAACCACTCACACAACCAGATCAAATATCAACACACTGATTTTTTGATGTGGTAAAACCCCTACAGGGAAACATCCAAGGCCCTAGCCAACGCGACCACTTGGAGCAGTTTATTAATGCAAAAGAAAATGATTACACAGATATGGTTGTTAAGATCGAGGAGAATATGAACCATCGGATCACTCTATGTCAGGAACATATCTTGACCATCAGATTTCCTAACTACAAATGCATACTAAAGAAACACACTAAGAAACACACTTTTACCTAACGACACATTAGACCAAGTAGATCTTAACTAACTCCTGAGTGTCTAAATATCCTAACATCCCCCCTTAAGAATAACTTGGGATAGGATTGAAGTATTTACAATAGTGAAACAATAGGAGACAGAAGGAGGAATTAGAGCCTATCCCCCCTTAAGGACAACTTCATGAACTCCTAACATAGATCGAAGTTTGGAAAACTTCACTTTTGTAAGAGACTTTGTGAAAATGTCTACAACTTGATCTTCTGTAGGGAAAAAGAGCACTTCAATAACTTGATCATGAATGAGCTTTCTGATGAAGTGCATGTGTAGCTTAATGTGATTTCTATGATGATGTTGAACTGGGTCTTTGGCGAGATTGATGGCACAATCATTGTCACACCAAAGGTTGGTTGGATGTTAATACTGGAATTCGAACTATGAGAGGAGTTGTTCAAGCCACAAGGATTCCTAACTTGCATTTACCACTGCTCGATACTCTTCTTCTACTAAAGAAAGTGAAATAGCCTATTGTTTCTTATAGTCCCAAGTGAAAACTCTTGAACCAATGCTGAAAACATAACCTGCAGTAGACTTCCAATCATCAGGGTCACCAGCCCAATCTGAATCAGTGAAACCAACCAATAAAGGACCCCCCCTTGAATTATAATGTATCACGAACTAAACTATACCTCGGACATATCGAATTATCCTTTTGGCTTATTTAAAATGGATTTCATGGGGTGTTTGTATATACCAGGAAAAAATACCAACATTAAAGCAAAAATTAGGATGGGTATGAGTCAAGTATAAGAGGCTACCCACTAACTGACGATACAAGGTGGCATCAACTTCGGGAGAAGTACAAGTCACAACTTTCTTGACTCCAGAATAGAAGGGAGAAGGGGCTAGTTTACAACCGTCCATGTGAAAGTGACGAAGAAGGTCACAAGAATAATTAGACTGACAAAGAAAAATTCCTTCATTGGTTTGGAAAACTTGGAGGCAAAGGAAATAGTGAAAAAATCCTAAGTCTATCATTTCAAATTTCTGCTTAAGGTTGGTTTTCAGATGGTTTAAAATTTTTCAGTTGCTACTAGTAAGGATAAGGTCATCAACATAAAGGAAAAGGATTATGAGATGTTGATCCAGAATACATTTGCAGAATGAAATGAATAAATATTTTTATCAAAATATTCTTAATACATAATAACAGATATACAATAAAGTTGGTTTATATTCAATAAGGAAATAAGTTGAAACTGTAAAATGTAGTGGAAACAAGCTTGCTAGAATGGTGGTTGCTTATCTCTGAGAAGAGATGTGAAGGTTGCGCTCATTCACAAGAAGATGATCACAATGAGGATCTAAAGGCCTTTTTACAATAAACATGAATGTCAAAAACCCTAGACATCCAAAAACCTAACCCTAGGAGATGAAGTGAAAAAAATCATGTGTGCCCTGTTTGGGTATGTTAGCACATCAACTTCCTAGGGTCATACTTTTGTATACCATCTCTAGTTTAGGCGCATGATAGCCCGTCAAAAAGGTCTATATGAGGAATACACATTTTGTTGTTATTTATTAAAGGTCATTCTGACTATGGCGAGCCCTAAAAATGATGTTTAGGGCCTCAAAATGACCCCGCAAGTCAGGGATATGAAAACTAGGGAAACAAACTGCCAAATTGAGCTAATTGGAATAGGTGGGAGGCCACCGAAATACATATGGATCAATCCTCTCCCCTTAATAAGAAATGGTCTCCATTGCATTGAGTTCCCCCATCAGATGAGGAACGTTTTGTTGAATTTCTCCCTAGGTGAGCCACTTGCCTTGGTGGAGGAGTTTCCCTACTTTGACAACTCGATAAAGTTGGATCCTTTGTTGGGGAGTTCCCTTGATCTATTTTTCCACAATTTAATCATTGGATTCCTGTTGTTTGTAGTCAGGGTTGATCTCTATTGGTGTCAATTGTTTTTTTATCTCTGAGGTGTCCAATAATGGTGGGAAATATGGTCGAAGGATATCCACGTTGAACACTGGGTGCAAGCCAAGGAAAGGAGGAATGTTGATCTTAAAAGAATTATCACCCACAACCTTGGTGATGGTGTACGACCCATAAAAAAGTGGGAAAATCTTCTAATGGGGTCTTGTAAGGTGCTCTTTTTGCAAGTGTGACCAAACTTTGTCACACACCTGAAACTTATGTGGCACCCGATGTTGATCATGGAGTTGCTTGTACTTGTCATTGGACTTATGTAGGATATCCTGAACCTGTTGGTGCATGTGTTGGATCCTCTCAATGAACTAGATGGATTTGTCAACTTCAGTTGGAGCAGGATATGAGTTGGTTAAGGTGACTACAAGGGGTAGTGAAACATCTATGGGATCCAATGGTTGGAATCACAACCCCACCTAAAAGGGGTTGTGGTCGATTGAGATATGCAGGGCTTAGATGTAGCTATGTTGAACATAGGGGATACTCTCATCCCATGTGAGAGGGTGATTGGAATTATATATGCTCAGGATATGCATGATCATTCAATTTACAACCTCGGTTTGGCTATTTTTTGGGGGGTGGAAGGCCGTGGATTTGGTAATCTTGGTGTCCAACAGTGACTAGAAGTTTGACCAGAATGTGATGAGAAATCGACTGTCCCAATATGAGACAATGGTTTGTGGTATTCCAAAATGTACCCAGACTCATTCAAAGAAGAGCTAATTGGTAGTGACATCTGTTAGCACCAATTCTTGCAAAGTCATGAGCGTCGAGCGCGACACATAGAAGAAATCCATTTCAGGCCTAAAATCAAGTGCGTGGGCTTTTGTTTTCAATAGTGAGAATCGACAAATGGGGCAGATCGACGGTCATCAGGTAAAGCTTGAGTCACGAAATTGCATGAAGTATAGTGCATGGGCTCATTTCTTATCACCAAAGTTGCGAAATGATTAGGCCTTTCATGATTTTGGCTACCGGGACTTCAAAGGACAAAGGATTTCTCTCTTCCAATGCATTTGGAAACCCTGAAACGTGAAATGCGAAAAGTGCCCAGGAGCCTTTCGGTATTCCAGCTACTGGGAGTTCAAGAGACAAGGGTTTCTTTCTTCCACTGCATTTCAAAACCCTGAATCCTGAAGTGCGAAATGTAAAAGCGCCCAAAATCCATTTTAGCATTCCGGATATCGAGAGTTCAAGAGACAAGGGGTGCTTTATTCCACTACATTTTGAAACCCCAAAACCCGAAGCGCGAAATGTAAAAGCACCCAAAAGCCATTCCGACAATCCGGCTATCAGGAATTCAAGAGACAAGGGGTGCTTTCTTCCACTGCATTTTGAAACCCTGAAACCTATAGCGCGAAATGTAAAATCACCCAAAACCCATTTCGACATTCTTTCTTCCAGGAGTTCAAGAGACAATGGGTGATTTCTTCCACTACATTTCGAAACCCCGAAACCCGAAGCGCGAAATGTAAAAGCACCCAAAATCCATTTCGACATTTAGCTACTAGGAGTTCAAGAGACAAGGGGTTCTTTCTTCCACTGCATTTCGAAACCCTGAAACCCGAAGTGGAAAATGTAAAAGTTCCCAAAATCCATTTTGGCATTCCATCTATCGAGACTTCAAAGGACAAAGGGGTCACTCCTCTATGTTTTTAGTCTCATCCACCCTCCATGGAAAAGGAAGTTAATGAATATTGAACAGGTGGTTGAGACCTCAGCTCAAGCCATGAATGCAGGGCATGGAGGTGCTGGTAGGCAGTCTGCCTAAGATCATCCTGTGTGCATGTTTTCTCAGAAGATCCATGCCAATATGATTTCCTCGACTGATCAAAAGAACCTACACATGATAAGTTAATACTTTAATGTCTCATCTACCCTCTTGCTGCCAAGAGAGTGAATTGCTCTGAGTATATATACTCAATTTTTATATTTTTGTAAGGATCGATGGTAGAGCTAAGCTCTTTTCTGTAAAGCTTTAACAAAGACTCTGGTTCTCTGGTTATACAATGATATTTTTTGATTTCTTGTTTAATGGTGGCCAGCCTCCTCCTTTCCTTGTTCCTCTAAATCTGAAAGCCCGAGTATGGATGATCCAGTCGGGTGTTGTTGTAACTATACAATGCATGTTTGATTGTATTAGTTCTGTAACATTTGAGGTTTACCTTGAAGTTTCTCTAGTCTGAGAGAATCTCATGTCTGAGAATTTTCCACTTTCTTTTCTTTCACTTACTCACCACTATGCAAATTCACTGGCCTAAGTTAAATCAAGACCTCGCATGTCCTTGTTGTTCCAACCCAATTTTCTGAGTGAGCGATATTGTTCTTAGTTTACCTCCATTTGATCACCCCTTTTATAAGCAAATTGTGGCATAAACTAATGGGCCTTAGGCTTACTCCTACTGCAATCCAGGAGTGACTTCTGATGCCAACATTTATGGCGTCGTTGCTGGGGATGAAGTTGAAAATTTTCCCTAGGATTGAATGACATTGAGCCTCTTATTATGAAGGTGCATCAGGCATCAAAGCCTTATGATATTTCTACTATGCACCTGGTGACTACATTGTGATGACTCCACTGTGGTGAACATGTTGTTTTAGTTGTGGCTTCCATAGGTAGACACACGTGGTCCCATCCATAGCTACCTCTAGCTACACCTTAAGTTGATCCGGAGGTAATTTTTAGAAAAGGAAAGGCCTCTGAAGGAGAAACTTCCATCACTGAACCAGGTAATCTGCCATATCCTTCTGTAGGAACTCCATTTTCTTCTTCTCAGCTTCCTAGTAGACATTTTTATGAAGTTTCCCATTTCCTGAATTTCGGGAGTGTTCCTGCTGAGTTTTCTTCTCTTGGTCTAGGATTGGAGGGAGAAATCCTTGTCACTCCCCTCTCCCCTGAAGTTGTACCTTGGCATAGACCCAGGACCACAAAATATTTCCCTGCTCCTAGATTTACCACTCCTCCTCTTATTGTTGTTGTTGCTACTGCATAGAGAGAAGAATATGCTGACTCAATCCCTTTATCCTTCTCTCTGAATCCCCCATTGTTTCCCCTTCCACCTGGACGCTCATTTCCAGTATCCCCTATTCAAGCTCCTTCTCCTCCAAGTTCTCCTCCACCTAATATTCCTATGGCAGGAGCAAATCCCCCCATGACTAGAATGGAGGCTATAATAGCTTCTAGGTATGCTCCCCTTGTGTTACCTTAGCCTCTCAATGTCATTCTAGTAGATGGATACCTTAAGCAGTTGCCCAAGTTTATAGGGGACATAGCTGCAGATGAACACCTTGAATCCTTTTACAGTTTTACAGATGATCATGTTATCATGCATGCAAACGTATGGATGAGAATTTTCATCCATAGCCTTGAAGGTGAGGCTAGAAAGTGGTTTAGGGCCCTACCTCCTGGATCTATTGATGGGATTGAGGCTTTAGATAATGATTTTTTGAGACTGTGGGGAGACAAAAAAGACTTCATGTATTACATGAGAGAGTTTGGGTCTTTGAATAGAAAGGAAGGAGAGCTTGTCTCTGACTTCTCCAAGAGATTCAAAAAAATGTACAATAATATCCCCGCTAAAATAAATCCCTTAGAAGCCTCTGCTAAGATCACTTATTCTATCACTTTTGATCATGATTTCTACCTTCTGTTGAGGGAAAGGAGAGAAACTACATTGGCTCACTTGCAGAATGCAATCGTGGAAGTAGAATCTAACATATTGGTGGTTGACGGACTCAGGAATAAGGCTGATAGAGACATATCCAGGAAGAGACATGAAACCTCCCCATCCAATTCCTCTCCCCTTCCCCTTCAAATGGAAGAAGTAAATAAAGTGTTAAAGTCGCTTTTGGATAGAATGGAAAGTTGGGAGTCGGAAGGGAAGCCCACGTATAGAAATCCCCAAAATACTGATAACAAAGGCTTTAGGAGGCCCAGCAATAATACGCCACAGGATTTGCCAAGGGAAAAAAGGAGCAAAGACAGATATGAGTAGAGGATTCAACGCCCTCTCCAAATTAATCTAGTTGCTCATGAGAAAGGAGAGGAGATTGATGAGCTTGACCCTAAAATTCACTGTATTGAAGACACTTTCCCTTTTCCCCATTTGACTCAATCTATATATGAAGAATCCCTTATGAATAGTCAATTCAATGAGTTGTAAAGGGGAAAAGGCCAACAACACTCCTAAAAGATATCATCTCAGGTCAAAGAAGAAAGAAGGGAATTTTGATAGCCATGATCATCCCCTCATAGTAGAAAAGCCTTCTAAGCCTGTAACCATCACTACTAAAGAAAAGAAAGCTTAGAATACTTCGCCAGTAGCCAAAGAACCTGTTTCTGACGTAAGGGAACATCCTAAGCCTGTTCCCTCCTTTATTTTTGAGCATGAAATTTAAAAGATTAGAATTCTCGTACCCCTCTCAGAGCTAGTTAAAAATGAAGATTTCAAAAGGTCCCTCCCCAAGTTGCTACAATCTGAGTACCCCCAGCCT
>JZKD02S1672479.1:89428-102913 GCA_000966675.3 Picea glauca
TGTCAAGCTCGTTAAAAATTAAACAGAGGTCACGAGCATAGTTTCTCTTCTCTGTGGCAATCTCGTTAAAAAATGAAACAGAGGTCTTGAGCATAGTTATTTTCCTATGTCAAGCTCGTTAAAAAATGAAATAGTCACCTCTCTTGAACCTTATTTTCATCCACCCTTCTCCTTTTTCTCATTTACTAGAGAAATTGGTGATGACCTTAGAGCTGGTGAATGAATCAAATCTTGGAGGGCATGTCTCCAGCCTTTGATGATCTTTCTGGAATTAAGCCACTAGTTTTCAAGATGGGGGCATACCGAGCTTAGTATTTGTTCTTTCTCATGCTCATAAATACATGAGAATGCATCCAGGTAGACTTTTATCTCTTTTTCAGACCTGTATGAATACACAAAAAATGAACCCCCTAGAGTTGTCTTTAAGCTCTTTTCAGACTCTCTAAACATGAAAATATTGCCGAGTGATCTTGCTTCCTTTTCGACTCGTTAAACGGTTTGAAAGGGCATATTTTGAGTGATAATTTATCTCTTTTTCGGACTCACGAGACTAACATTACGAAAAAGGACAACATTGGAGTCAACTTTAAGTTCTTTTCAAACTCTCTAAACATGAAAATATTATCGAGCAACCTTGTTCTCTTCACGCTCCTTAAAGTATTTGAAGAAAATGTCTGTTGAGCGATAGTTTGTCTCTTTTTTGGTTTCATCAGACTACTTTACGAAAAAGGAACTGAGAGAGTTCTCTTTTAAGTGTTTTTCTAGACTCTATAATCATGAAAGACCTTCGAGTTTTCTGTCTTTGGACTCGTTAAACAAAACATCGACAGGCCCATATGGGACCGAACCCTTACTTCTTCCAGTTCGTTAAACAAAGGAAGAGGAACTTACCGAAGGTGAATTTTATCGAGAATGTGTTATCCTCCTCGAGATCCTTAAATTAAAAAGAGGTACTCATCTATCTGGATGGGGGAAAAAATTGAAAGAAGCAAGCCAAGCAATTTTTGAGAACATTACCAAGTAACTCTTAGAGTTTCCCTTGAACACGACACTTTGTCTTTGCGCACATCTTAATCCGCTAAACCTCTGCACTGAGCCAATCCTTTGAGTTTCTTTCACTCCTTTGGGTCACCTAACATAAGTCACAACATCCACTGCATTATCAAGTTTTGGTCCATGTCATGTTTCTTTTGTTGTGCCTCAGTATTCAAGGAAAGTATCTGCCTCGAGAGTCAGCCATCACAAATATCTTGTCTCAATACGTGTGTTAGTCCATGTTCATTTGATCTACCAATTACATCTCTATGTCCGTTTCATGTCGTTGATGGGGGATACATCAAGGACCTCCTTCGACGAGCCTATTCCTGTCGACTTTAACACATTATCCAAGAATTAGACTTAGAAACCAGTTAGTACTTTGGGACCTGCATGCCTCAATGGCAGGCCTCCTCACGTCAGATAGCGGGTTTACATCATTGACCTCTTATCAGATGATTCTACGGATGTTCAAATCCAACTCATCCATTCACATTCATTAGAATGTACTAGTGTACCTTGGGAATCATTGACATTAATGGTGATCTCCCTCGTGCTTGTTAATGGATTACATCATTGACCTGTAATCAAGTGGTTTCTACCATGTTCGACATCAGAACATCTATTCACATGGTTAGATTCATACTACATTAGGATCGGTAATAATACCCTGGGTTGAGTGATCACTTTGATATGTACTTTGCACAGGTTGCGATGGAGTTTCTCTTGAACAATGACACATATATTGTTACATAGATCCACTTTGTATTGGTCATGGATATGTCTTGTCATATCATAGATTCACTATGTATTCTTCATGGCTACGATTAGTTCATACCATAAGAGTATAGATCCATAGTGTATTTTCAGTGGCTATACCTTTTTATCAATACAATTATGGATCCGCAGTGTATTTTATGGCGGCCATATCTTGCAAGTATTTATCACCCAAGCATAGGTATGTCTTCCTTGGGTTTAAAACATGTCATAATATTTGTTGGATGTTTGTGTGAAGCTTCTGTTAGGTTCTCTGCATCTATACCCTTTCTTGAAAGTCTACAAAGAATTTAAGTTATCAGTTCCTGTCTTCTAACTTCATACTTTGGGGGGCAATCTGTTACACATAAAAAATACTCACTTTGATAGTGTCACAAGTGTCGTCATTATAAGTGTCGCAAGTGTCACATTTTTCTCACAAGTGTCACAAGTGTTAAAGAAATAATACTTCCATGATGCCTATATCGTGCCTATAACAACATCAGGAGGACACTTGGCACATGTCAAACACTTGATTTGGAAGAGGAGGAAAGGTTAACTGGGATCATGAAACTTTTTCCATCTGAAAACACTCAAAAAACTAAGTTTTTGGAGGGGAGCGCTCCCCTGTAACTATCTCAGGAGTGTTGGCACCCCCCCCATAAGCCATCAGGGAGCATTATAGTGTTGCATCAACCCTTTTGCAGGAGTGCTCCTATCCCCAGGAGTGTTGGTGCTCCCCTATACACTACTAGGGAGTGTTATAACGCTCTGAGTTCCCTTTTGAGGGAGTGCGACCAATTCTGGGCAGTAGTTAAGTTGTTGAGATGAATGGGGGAAGGATCCTTTCATTTTTGGAAGGTAGTTGGATTCAAATCCCTAGTCCAGCCATGATCTTAGGGTAGATCCTCAACTGAAGGAGGAAAATCCTCAACTTCCCCAAGGATATCTCAAGTGGTTAAAGCCTCTCCAAGGCTATATAAGCAAGCTTTCTCATGGTGAAAGGGGACTGGAAAAGGAGAATCACACCAAACTTATGATCTTATAAGTGGTATTGGAATAGAGATGTTTTGGAAGCAAGAGACCTATGATCTCATAGGGAGAAATTAGTGAAGCTATCATCATTCAGGTCATGGATCTTTTGAGTAAGGGGTAGACAAGGAGGACTTAGCAGAGCTATCGCATTCCATCTACGGTTGTAAGCAATGTTTTGTCCTCATTAATATAATTTACTTGGCATGTTTCTTTCTAATTCGTGTTCAATCTCACATGAATTTGTCTCTTTAGTAGATAGACCTATTTCAGACTAATCTTGATAGAGTAGCAAGTGGTTGTACCTTGTTTGTCTACAAGGCTTATCGAAGAGCGAAGGATTGGAGCTCAATTCGGAGCATGCAGGGACAAACACCGGTAAAAGGTACTTATTTTCTCCTTCCTCCTCACACACTAGTCCACCTAGATCTAAAAGGAAGTCAGTGACCATGATAAGAACTTTCTTTCTTAGAGATAAGAGTCTAGCTCTTTGAGGAGATCTATCTATCCGCAGGGAGATTTTCCTGCAACAGAAGGTGATAAACTACAACTACAGTGCTCTTAGACTTCCTGTCTGACCTGTTGCTGAAGCCTTGGAAGGGAAGTGGGGCAGCCAAGGGATTGTTGAGCAAATATGGGGCACACTTCCTTGGGTGGGAAAGGCATGTGGAGAATGAGAGGCTATAGGCTTTTATTTGAGAGAGAACTTGAGACAGAGTCTTTCCTATTGTCTATGAACCCTATCCTGGTTAGGAACTCCTTTACCCAGGTGGAGTTCAGTCCCATCTCAGGGGTGACTCACTATTGAGAGTGATGAACAGTGTATTCTAAGGCTGGGAGGTCCATGGATGGTCTGTATGTAGTTGGTGACAATCTTTCCAAGATAAGTACCAATCGTACGATAAAATTATATGCTACATTGTTATTTATGTACTTATGTTACGGTTATCATATATGTGATTATAATTGCCTGTATGTTTATGGGTATTTCCCTGTATATGCTCCATATCTGTTTTTACTGTTATTTCAGTATGAAATCACACATTACAGAATGTAATTGTTTGTTTATTTTTATATGTAAAGCCTCCGCAAGAGTGTTGTATGCATATGTTTAAGTTGCATGCAGTTTGAAGAGAAAACTTATGTGGCATAGCTCAGTTGAATATTGGGTATCTTACCGTATGTTCTGTAGTAAGAGAATGAAAACATTCCCTAGAGTAGCATGGAACGACATGTTTAAGGCTAGGAATCTTACCAAATGGTATCAGAGCATGAGAGATTTCTCTGGAGTGGCATTCCCCATCCCGTGGGTGGTTGGGGACGTTACAAATTGGTATCAGAGCTTCAGTTTCAACACTAAGCCTGGATGGTCAAAAAGTTTCAAGTGAAGTGAATATTCACAAAAGATTAATTTTGAAGTGACCAAATTTCAAGTCATGGAGAATCTATGGAAAATATTGGTGTGTAGGTGCGCGTGGTAAATTTTGGCACCGTGCAAAAAACATTGGCATGCAAGTGTGCATAGTAAATTGTGGCACCACATGGAAGAATATTGTGTGTGGATGCACGCATTGAATTTAGCCTTGCGCAGTGAGCATGCCCATAGTAATGTTCACATGGGGTGCGCAAGTATTGCATAACACAGAGGAGTTATGTTGGTACGCGCATAGTATGAGTATAAGTTGTCTCACGACTGTGTATTCAATGGTGCACACATATTATTGTGTACAATGGAACATATTAAACTTTAACATGGTGCAATGCATAGGGAGAAATGCATGTGGAGTATGTGATACCAAAACTGTGCACAATGGATATTGGCGCACAACGCAAAAGTAGTGCGTGCAAGTTGTCGGCACGATGGAGAAGAAATGCATAGTAGATATAGGTGCACGGAAACGCATTTTACCTTGTGATGTTGCTATAAATGATAAATGTGGATGTACAGGTTGAATTTTAGTGCGAATGAATTCATTTGGAAGGCAATGAGTTTGAGTTTAATTTTCATAATATTAGAAGAAAAAGAAACACACAATTGCATCAGAGCATTAATTAAAAAGAATTATGAGTTTTATATTCCACTAATTCAGACAGATGGAAGTGAAATATAAGATTACAAGAAAAGCATCTATAAAAGAAAACAAGACTCATAACACCACCAAATAGAATTTTGTAATAAACAGTCCAAAATCCACTTTTGTATTTATATAATCATATTAATCCAAAAATTACAAAAAGGGAATGATAGCAGTTATCCTATTGTAAAAGGGTTGTTTAAGAACATGCCTATCATCTCTGGTGCTCCTAAAATCTACTACCAGTTGTTCAAAATTCGTTGAAACATATTAAATTTTAGTTGAAGACTCACTTCATCTTAGTGATCTCCTCTTGAATCTAACCAGACCGGTTGATTCTCTCCAACACTTTCAGCCGTTTCAGCCATGGATTCCTCCTTCTTCTAACTCTTGCTCCTTTTCTTCTTAGTAGCTGGCCTGTTGATGAATAAATCCTTCATAGTGGGATTCAGTCTAACTTCCAACTGCGAGTCTATAGCCGGCTCTGTGTGGAATTTAATCGCTAGAATGTGCGCAAGTATCCTTTCCTCCTTATTCGTAGGAAAGTCTAGCATGTTGCCTGAATAACCAGTCTCACTGGATTTAGCCTTGTCCATGTATCTCAGTTTGTGGATACCGAAAAGATTTTACAGAGAGAAAAAATTCAAGAAATTTCATGATTACTTTGTTTATGGATAAGCAGATACCTTCATACTTGAGGATTGGTAGTTATATAATTCCAATTATGAAGCGCAGACAGACTACGTACAAGAGTGTTGGGTTTCCATTCTCAGCTAATCCATTTCAAATGATTGGCTTTCGAGATCATTACATGGTGGTGTTCAACAGACATCACATGGCTGCGAAGTATCGAACGAGTGAAACAGGGTGATCTGACTAGTTTTCGCCTGCTCCACGAGTGGTAGATTTGATATATTGAAACATGTGATACTGTGTCTTGGCGAAAGTGGTTTCGGAAAACCACCTTCTTGCCCAGACATATCTCTGAAGGCGCCATGCATATATGTTTTCAAGACTTGGGTCTTATCTAGAATTGTCATGGTGATAACACCATGAAATCAAGAGAGATAATTCTGATGTATATATTGAACCAAAATGGTTCATACTTTTCATGAATTGTTGAATTGGTAGCATGATAAGTTTTGATGGATGCATATTTTGTAAAATTTACAACAACTAGATCATATTAGACCAATGCAGAGTCCATAAGAATGGAATAAGAATAGGGGAATCACATTCAGCAATATGAGAGCAGAGGGGTGGATGTCCATTTGGGCATTGAAGGAACAAAATCCAATGGGCATGGATAAGAAAGGAATGAAAACATGATTATGGAAGAGACCATTAAGAATTTGGAGAAGGATGTCCAAAGCCATAAATCTGATAATCAGAGGCTTATGAGATCCAAAGAGCAACAGGATGACTTCAACATGAAGTTATTGGAGGGCTTGAATAGAATATAAAATAAATTGATTAAGGAGAGTGGCTTAAGAAAATATGGAAGTCACAAGCCTTCAGATGAGGAAATAAAAGAAATAAGTATTAGTAGACATCACCATCACTCCCTAAGGCATTCCAATAAGAGAATAGGCAATAGCTCAAGTCCATCCCCTGTCAGAAGGTATAAGAGGTCTGGAGTAGATGAACTACAAGGAGAAATGAACAAAATCAAACCTCCTACATTTGATGGAGAGCACAAAAATGATGAAGATGCAGAAACATGGTTGTTGGGCATGAAAAAGTATTTTCAATTGCATAATTATTCTTCTTGTGCAGAAGGTATAATTGCTATCTATCAACTCAAAAGAAAGGCCTCCATGTGGTGGGATCAGTTTGTGCAGGTGTAGCACATTAAAAAGAAAGGTGTTACTTGGAGGGAATTCAAGAAGTATTTTGAGAAGAAATACTTGAATAAGAGATACTATGACAATAAAATGAAAGAGTTCTTTGAACTCAAGCTTGGAAGTATGACCATAGATTAATATGAGGCAAGGTTTCTGGAACTGTTGAAGTATGTCTCTTTCATCAAGGATGAGATAGTCAAAATTCAAAGGTATTTGAGTGGATTTCCATCACTCATCAATGAAAAAATACAGTATAATGATCCCAAGACATTGGAAGAGACCATAAGGCGAGCTAAATGCCTATATGATCAGCAGAAATCAAGGCCAAAATTCCAAAAGGATTGGGAAGACAATAAGAAATTCAAGATGGATCAGAGGATGAAGGGATCTAAGCCACCATTCTTCAATAATAATCCACAAGGATAGAAAACGCCTAAAGAACCTAGAATGATTGACACAGGGAGTCAAAGGCCAAGGAAACCACCTATTCAATGTTGGGGTTGTAAAGGTGATCATAGGTTCAGAGATTGTCCTCATAGAAGTGAAAAAGGTAGGGTTGTTCACAATGTAAAACAAGCTGAAATAGTGGAGGACATGGGCGAATATGTGCCAAGGATTTATGCAGCCCTGGACAACAAGAAAGAAGAGTATCAATCCCACATGATTGAATTGGAAGGTATGGTCAACAACCAAACCATTGCTATTTTAAGTGATTCGGGAGATAGTCATAGTTATATAGACCCTAAGGTGGTGGAACATTTGTGATTGCCAAGAAGAAAGCATGAGAAATCCTGGTTGGTGCAGCTGGCTACAGGAGCCATAAGAAAAGTTAATGAGATGGTTAAGTCATGCCTCATAGACATGAATGGATTGAACACCAAGGTAGGTTTAAACATCTTGCCTTTAGGTTCATATGACTTTCTAATTGGGATGGATTGGTTGGACCAACATAATAGTCTCTTAGACTGCCACAACAAAGAATTTACTTGCCTATATGAAGAAGGGAAACTAAGGAAAGTACAGGGAATTCTCAGGGTAGTAACCATTAGAGAAATTTCAGCATTGCAGCTGAAGAAATGTTACAGAAAAGGGTGTCAAATAATTGCACCTCATTTGGAGGATACACCTAGAGATAAGGTGCCAAATTTGGAGGATTATGCAGTCTTGGAATATTTTGAAGATGTGTTCAAGGAGGTACCCGGACTACCCCCAAGGAGAGACATTGAATTCTCTATAAATGTATTACCTGGAGAAGTGCCAATATCAGAGACTCCTTACAGAATGAGTACATTAGAGTTGAAGGAGTTGCAAATGCAGATTGAAGAACTTCTGAAGAAGTGGTATATAAGCCCAAGTGTGTCACCTTGGGGTGCCCCAGTCTTGTTTGTGAGAAAGAAATATGGAACACTAAGATTGTGCATTGACTTCAAATAGTTGAATAAAGTGACTATTAAGAACAAGTATCCTCTGCCAAGGATTGATGATCTATTTGATCAATTGAAGGATGAAAAGATATTTTCAAAGATAGATCTTAGATCAAGATACCATAAAATAAGGATTAAAGAAGAAGATATCAGCAAGACTACCTTTAGGACAAGGTATGGTCATTATGAGTTCATAGTGGTGCCATTTGGGTTGTCAAATGCACTAGTTGTTTTCATGTTCTTAATGAATGGTGATTTCTGAGAATATTTGGACAAGTTTGTCATTGTC
This sequence comes from Picea glauca, assembly GCA_000966675.3. NCBI lineage: Eukaryota > Viridiplantae > Streptophyta > Pinopsida > Pinales > Pinaceae > Picea > Picea glauca. The sequence goes on from JZKD02S1672479.1 coordinate 97,884, forward strand.
TTTTTTGGATGACATTCTTATATATTCTAATCCAGAGGAAGAGAATAAACATCATTTGAGGATGGTGTTGCAAGTATTAAGGGAGCATCAGTTGTATGCCAAATTGAGCAAGTGCTCATTTTATCAGAAAACAATTCATTATTTGTGGCATATCATTTCAAAGGATGGGATAACAGTGGATCCTGAGAAGATAAAGGCAATTAGAGAATGGTCAGTGCCGAAGAATGTGACAGAGGTGAGATCATTCTTGGGTCTTTCAGAATACTACAGAAGATTTATTAAAGGATTCTCAAATATTGCACACCCAATCACTTCCTTGCAAATAAATGGAGTGAAGTTTYAATGGACATTGGATWGCAAGAAGAGTTTCCAACACTTGAAACAATTATTGACAAGTGCTCCAATATTAAGGATTGTAGACCCAAATGAAAACTTCATTGTATGCACAAATGCATATAATGAAKGAATTGGTGGAATCCTCRGTCAAAATGGGTTTKTCATATGTTATGAATCAATGAAGTTGAAGGATMATGAAAGAAACTATCCCACTCATGATTTGGAGTTGGCAGCCATAGTGCATGCCTTGAGGARATGGAGACACTACCTCATTGGGAAGAGKTTTGAGCTAAGAACAGACCAAAATGGTCTGAAATATTTATTTGATTAGCCAAATCTAAATTCTAGGCAAAGMAGATAGTTAGAATTTCTAAGCARATATGACTTTGATATAAAGCATATCAAGGGGAAAGAGAATAAAKTGGTYGATGCACTCAGTAGGAGGATGCATGAATTACATGCTACAACCATTAGCATGTATCATAATGATATTAARAGAAAAATTCTGRAGGCTACAAATGTAGATCTGCAATACAGAGAACTAGTAGCAATGCTACAACAGGGTAAGATGCCACAAAAGGTGGATAATTATAATTTAGGAATAGATGGAATACTATTRTACAAGAACATAATTTTTGTTCCAAATGTCCARGACTTGAAACGTATGATTTTGCATGAGGTGCATAATGTTCCTTATGCAGRGCACCCTGGATATCAAAAAACCATGGCAGCGATCAAGAGCCATTACTTTTGTCTAGGTATGAAGAGAGAGATCGTTGAATACATCGCTAGATGTATGGAATACYAGAAAGTCAAAGATGAKAATAGGTACCCAACAGGGTTGTTGCAACCTTTACCCATTCCTGAATGGAAGTGGGAAGTGGTGACAATGGATTCTATTACAGGATTGCCCAAAACAGGAAAGMTGCATGATTCGATCATGGTGGTGTTGGACAAGATTACRAAATCTGCCCATTTTATTCCATTGAAAACTACTCATAAGCCAGTAGATGTTGTTGATATTTTCATGAAGGAAKTGGCACGATTGCAYGGAATTCCTAAAACAATTGTGTTCGAYAGAGACCCAAAATTCACCTCGATTTTTTGGAAAGGATTGTTCAAAGGATTCGGAAYGAATATGAACTTTAGTACAACTTATCATCCTGAGTCTGATGGACAGRCAGAGAGGGTGACCAGAGTGATAGAAGATATACTGAGAATGTATGTGATGGAAAAACCATCGAAATGGGAAGACTACCTACACTTGGTAGAATTCGCTTACAACAATGGGTATCAGGCATCATTGAAGATGAGCCCATTTGAAGCACTTTACGGCAGAAAGYGAAATACTCCAATGAGTTGGGATAATCTAGTTGATAGGAGAGTAGTTGGGCCAGAGTTGCTCAAGGAGATGGAGGAMCAAATGATAAAAATTAAGTAGAATTTAAAAGCTACCCAAGACARACATAAAAGTTATGCCGATAAGAATAGAACCCATAGAGAATTCAAAGTGAGTGATCATGTTTTCCTGAAAGTGAACAMTAATAGGAGTTCCCTGAAGCTGCRCCAAGTTAGCAGCCAGATTTTGTGGGCCATTTGAAATCCTAGAGAGGATTGGTCCAGTTGCTTATATGATTGCATTGCCTACATCTATGTATGTTYATAATGTCTTCCATGTATCATTGCTAAATAAATATATACCTGATGCTAATCATGTTATTGATTCGAATGTGATTCAGGTGGAGCAAGAAGGTGCTTTTCAAGTGCATCTAGTGCGCATTTTGGATCGGAAATTCAAGTAGCTCCAGAACCAAGCCATAGGGCTTGTAAAGGTCCAATGGACCTGGTACGGTCCTTAGGATTCTACTTGGGAGCATGAGGATGCAATGCGGACATAATACTCGCATATTTTTGAAGATTTTTGAAAACTCTATTGTATATGGGTGTATGATGCACTGAGGATAGTGCATAAATAAGGGGAGGGGATTGTAATATCCCTCAGTCGAACCCAATTGTAAATGTGATGTAAGTGTAATTAAGTTGGTGAGTTGTTTTGACATCATTTTGTAATGCACCTTCCATGACATAGTGTGTGCATGAACTACATAGTAAAATGATGTAGTCTGCACATTCTCGGATGTTGCATACAATAACTAAAGTGTGCGTAGTATGGAGGTCAGTGAACCTTGTGTATATGATATGTTCTATAGGTTGGTGAGCCAGTTATTATAAGTTGGAATGCTTATGTTTTTGAATTAGGCCAGAGCGCCTAGATTTTAAAGGCCAGTGCCCCTATTTTGTATATGTATCATGATTAATATAAAATACATCGTTGCATGCAGACCGACAATGATAAAAGAGATGGGGGACTGAAATTCACCAGTTAGGGAAAGGGAGAGCCAAAAGTTAAGGGAAAGGGATAAGCTAAAGAGCTTAAGCCAAAAAAAAGGAATATTATATTAATATTTCCTAAAAAGCATAAAGTATGGATAGTTATTTTATCCTAAGTTCTAAAGTTGGGGACAAGTGGACCAAAGTAGCTTCCAACATGATAAGTGTCAAGTGGGGGACATGCATTCATATCATGGGGAATTAGCTCATTTGATCACTTTTTCATGAGGATTCTGACTAGCAGTTGGACCATCATTCTTACTATCATACTTCATGATCAGTTTCATGATGATTCCTTCCATCACTCAGTTATGCAGTCAATGATTCTATGACCATTTCACTCACACATTCCATTATCCTTCAGACATTCATTTCACTATATCTGAGCCTGTTTCCATAACCTTCTTTGGTGTGTGTACTTGGTTAGCTTAGGAGTAGGATTAAAGAAGCGGGTTGTCAGGCCCGTGGTAAATTGAAGAGGTGGGTTGTCAGGCCCATGACCAATTCTCCGAGTGAGAGAATTGTTGGGGATTAATTCCTGAACATGATAAATTGTAGATAAAGTGATATGAGACTTCATGTCCAGCCTGTTGCTGAAGCCCTGGAAGGGAACTGGGGAAACCGAGGGACTGTTGAGCAAAGAAGGGGCACACTTCCTTGGGTGGGACAGGCATGTGGGGAAAGAGAGGTTGTAGGTTGTTAGTTGAGAGAGCACCTGAGACAGAGTCTTTCCTATTTTCTATGAACCCTAGCATGGTTAGGAACCCCTTTACCCGGGTGGAGTTCATTCCCAACTCAGGGGTGACTCACTATTGAGAGTGATGAACAGTGTAGTCTAAGGCTAGGAGGTTCGTGGATGGTCTGTACGCAGTTTGTGACAATATTTCCAAGATAAGTATCAATCGTATGATAAAATTATATGTTTCATTGTTATTTACGTGCTTATGTTACGGTTTATCATATATGTGATTATAATTGCCTGTATGTTTATGGGTATTTCCCTGTATATGCTACATATCTGTGTTTACTATTATTTCAATATGAAATCGTATATTACAGAATGTAATTGTTTGTTTATGTTTATATGTAAAGCTTCTGTAAGAGTGTTGTATGTATATGTTTATGTTGCATCCAGTTTGAAGAGAAAATTTATGTGGCATAGCTCAGTTGAATATTGGGTATGTTACTATATGTTCCGGAGTAAGAGAATGAAAGAGTTCCCTAGAGTAGCATGGCCCGACCTGTTTAAGAATGGGGATGTTACCAAATGGTATCAGAGCATGAGAGATTGCTCTGGAGTGGCATTTCCCGACCTATGGGTGGTCGGGGGATGTTACAACTATGATAGGACATGTGGTGTCCGTGATGAGTGAGAATGGAGCCCACAGCATAGTCTGAAGCATCTATCTTGATTTCAAAGGGTTGTTGTAGGTTCGGTAGTGAAAGTATTGGGGCTGAGCACAAGCGTTGCTCCAAATCATCGAATGCTTATTGTTGGGGCTGGCCCCACACAAATTTCTCCTTACCACCACCCCTCGTTACTTGGCTGAGGGCCCATGCAATATGGGAGAATCCCAACATGAACCTATAGTAGAAATTGGCAAGTCCCAAGAAGATCTGAATCTTAGTGAGTGTGGTTGGGGTTGGCTAGTCACGGATGAATTAGATTTTGGCTAGATCCACATGTACGCCATATTGATCAATGATGTATCCCCAAGTATTGTTGTAAATGAGGATGTCATTCGGATACACCACTACAAAATTATGTTCGAAAAATAGGACCGCGGAGAAATAAAATAAAACAAATGCAGAAACAAAACACAGAAGACACACAATACAAGAGAGACACAGATTTACGTGGTTCACCCAGTGTGGGCTACGTCCACCAGATAAATTGCCAGGTCCTTCCTTTATTATTATCCGGCAAAATGAAGGAATAAAACCTACAGCAAAACCCGCTATAACTTCATCTTCTTTCTCTCACAGTCTCCTCTCCCAGAATACAATATTCACCCACGTACATAGCCGCAATACATTTCCCTCATAAAAGAGGGTTTCCTTCTAGGGAAAAAAACCTTAACATAATCTCTACCGTTAGATCTGTGACCTTATAATGAACGGTCCAGATTTACAATGAAATTACAATATAATTTTATAAGGCAATTTTTTCTTTGGGGGCTTCACCCCCGAACCCCCATCGGGGGACACTTCCCCCGAACCCCCGTTGGGGGCCCGCTTGCCCCCAGACCCCCCAGCCGGGGGGATGGACCCCCCGGACCCCGCAGAGGGGGTACCCCCCCTCT
>JZKD02S1672491.1:64618-80115 GCA_000966675.3 Picea glauca
CTACAGTTCGAGCCACGGTGGGAGTGCTAGTAGGCTGTGGCAGGGCTGCTGTCCACACCTCTCCCTCAACCTCTCTGGAAATCATGTGTGGCCCCTTTACTCCATATGTGAGTCTTGGTCGACAAGCTATCGTAAGCCTGCATCATCAACCATCATGTCAGATCATGTCAACAACATATCATAAAATCAATAGCATATCATCAAAACAAAGCAATATCACCGTAAATGAAACAACCCAAATAGCCCACTCCCTGACTCAATATAGAGTCCAAGGGAGTTCCACCGATGCCTCTGCATCCTGAAGGTCCAAAACCTTGCACACTCAATGAAACTGAGTCAGTAGCACCTGTCTACATCAAAGTAGTAAAAACATCATGTCCTATAACTTAACGCATCATAATGAAGGAAAATTTTTTATCATCATAAAAATCCAGATCACTTGCGAGCAAGTCTCCTCAAAGAATAAGTTTGTAAGTGCTCCAGAGCGGGATGTTACAAGAAGTATTGGTGGTATTTTCTTGGCTGGTCACTAGTGAATAGCCAAGAAATTTCCCGAAAAGGGTTTTTCAAAGAGTTGACCTGCAATCTGGTGATACATTTAGGGATGGTCACGAGATTCTCCAAGAATTCAAGAAAGAGGTACAGGCCATTGTCATTGTTTTTCAATAATTCCTTACAATCTTCACCTTTGAAGGTGAGTGTTGTCTTTGTGAATTTTATCATTTTACGGAACACTTGAGGTGAAAGAGAGACAGGGAACTGGTATTGAAGTTGAATAATACATTGAGTTGGTATACATTTATCAATGCACCTGGAAACTAGTTCCTTGCAGTCAAAAATCTCAGGAACACAACCTGCATGAGCAATTCCGGACATCCAAATTAATTCCTTCTAAGAAGAAGGGGATATAGTAATAATAATCTCTAGACCACTAAAAGTTTTGGTCCTCACATCCAAAAATGTTCAAATTATATCCGTAGAACTGTTGTCGAGCTGTTGTTTCCATAAGTTGATGAGAGCATTCTTTTAATCCAAATAATATTAGAAACAAGTGCTTGAGAGATATAATATAATTTTCTACAAATCATGATTTAATTTGGTTAATAAGAAATCTCCTTGATCCCTTCGCTTATTAATAACAATATTTACAGAAGCCGCATGATGCATTATTAGCATTAAACCATACTAAATGCATATTGGTAAAAGTGCAAAGGTAGCGGGGATAGATGAGAGCAATTATGATTTGGGATTTTTGTGAATCTGCCAACTTGGGAACCCACGATCCCATAGTTGTGAAAGGTTGAAAATCGACTAATTGTTGTAATGCGGTCAGTCGTACTCAATGTAGAAGAGATGAAATACTTAGGAGCTCAAGGATTCTGATGGTCAACAAGTAGATCATAGATCTTTTCGGTGAAAAATGTATATCAAGGAACATGGGATATGAAAGTTTGAAACCCACCAACCCGGGAACCCACGACTGTAGAAATGGTTAAGTATAGGATAATATGAAGGTCTGTCAGACTCATGATATGGGAATAGGAAGTGAGAACCCATGAGTCCAACAAATTGAGAACCTATCATTTTTTAAAAAGTGACTAAGTACAATAATTACAAAGGGAGAAAAAAAGGGGAATTTGGGTAAGTGTAGAAGATGAGAAAAAATAGAGAAAATAAGTTGGGATATTAGAAAAGGGGAGGGAAATTTTTGGATGCGGGAATTGATATCAACAACTCACTCCAACTATGGGATGATAACCCCCTATGGGTTTTCAAGAATCCAAAACCTTTCATAACCAGGTGCTTCCGCCTACTGGGATATGGAGTTAGAGTAAGAATATACAAACTTAAAAATAAAATTATGTACAATGAGAATGAGAAAGTATTAGGAGAAGAATCCTTTCAAATGTTTCCCATTGACATGAAGCATTAATATTTTACCCTTCATGTCTTGGAGCATATAGGAGTTAAAAAACAATATATTATCGATGATGTATGGTGTGATCCAGAGTGCTTCGAACTTTGCATGCATCGATGGTTTCTCCTTGCCCTTGTTCGAAAGTAACACCATCTCTCCCTTTTGAAAATTATTTACAATTGTGATCTGATCAAAATATATTTTGAAACTCTACTTCCTCTGAGAAGTTCGATTCAGAGCTTTGCTTTGTTCTTCTTCCAACTTCAACAACTGGTTGATTCTCCTTTGGATGGATGAACTATCTTCTGTATCTTATGTATTAACCATGAAAGTCAATGAATTGAGTAAGAGGCTAATTGACATCTTCAATTCTTTCCCATAAACCAATGTGTACAGAGACATCCTGGTGCTATCTTTTGGAGTCGTTCTCCTTTCCCATAATGCATCCAACAACTTCAGATGCCAATTCTTTTGGTTCTTGTAAATGGTTTTCTTCAATATCTGAACAAGTGTTTTGTTTGTGGATTCATCAAGGCCATTACCTTGTGGATAATATTTTGATGATTGACCCATGATAATTCCATATTCTCCGCAAAACTCTGTAAACTTTGACTCGATGAAAATCGAACCGTTATTTGTGATAAAATTATCTAGAACACCAAATCTCGACAAAATATTATCTTTAATGAAATTAATTATCTCTTCATAATAAACCTTATTTAATTCCACCACTTCTGACCATTTTGTTAAATAATATGTATCCATGAGAATGTACATATGCCTTTCTCTAAAATTCAGATTAATTGGTCTGACAACATCAAGCCCCCATTGGGAGAATGATTTTTCTACAATTATGGGCTGTAAAGGCATCACATATCTCTTCATTTTTCCTGAAAACCGTTGGCATGATACACACTTCCTTATTGTGGCATATGAGTCTCTGAATATTGAAGGCCAATAGAATCCAACCCTTATTGTCTTGTGGGCGGTGGAAGTAGGTGCAAAGTGTCCACCGCATATTCCCTCATGGATTTCTCTTATCAGTTCTTGGGCTTGGTTTTTATCAATGCATATTAGTAGTCTACCATCATAATTTCTCCTGAACAATATATCAACAACCAACACATATTTATTTGCCTTCATCTTCAATTTTTTTCACTCCTTGGAGTTCATAATGATATGAAATTTCTCAGACCTTAAGTATAATAGAATATCTTCATACCAATCTGAATCATATAATGGTTCTCTTACTAATATTGAAATCATTCCATCCATAGAATCACCATTCACGAAGATATTGAATAAACCTTGTCCTTTGATAGATTTTAAAGTTTTCATCTCGATATCATATTCTTGTATCTTTGCTAGCCAGTTAGCCCATTTTCCTTATCTCAATTGTTGATTCAAAAACATCTTCAGTGGCGATGAAGGGACATAGGAAATAACATGGGAGTTCAATATGTACTTCTGAAAATGCGCTATTACTTTTAAAATATCCAAGGATTTATTTTCCAATTCTGAATACCTCAACCCATAGTCATGTAGGGTTTTTCTCATGAAAATTATTGGGAGTTCTTCTCCTTTGGTATTCTTCTGAGTAAGAATAGATGCAACAAATATCTCTGTAGTGAATGAATAGATGATGAAATCCCTTTGAAAATATAGACTAATGAGGACTGGATTTGTGGTGATTTCTCCTTTGATATTATTGAAATCCTCTTGAGTATCCACTGTCCATTCGAACCTCTATTCCCTTTTTAGAAACAAATTGATCAACTTTACAATACTTTCATAGTCAGGAACAAATATTCGCACAAAATTGATCTTGCCAAAAAATGATTGGACTCCCTTCTTGGATGTCAGGGGGGTTGAGATCCTTTATTGCTTTAACTCTTTCAAGATCTATGTAAATCCCTTCCTCGCACAAAATGTGGCCCAACAGTTTTCCTTGAGTTACAATGAACAAACATTTATTTTGGATTTACAGAGACACCATATGGTCTGCACCTTTCAAAAAAATTTCTCAATTGATGGATATGATCACCTCTTTTCTTTTAATGCACCGTCAAGTCATCTTGATAGTTTGCCATAAATTTTCCTATCAAACTGCTAAATGCATGATCCATGTCCCTCTGGAATATGGCTCCAACATTATTCAAACCAAAGGTAATTCTAGCATATGCATATGTCTCCCAAGGTGTGATAAATGTCATATTTTCCCTATCTTCCTTAGCCAACAAGACTTGGTTATATCCATAAGAACCATCCAACATGTACATGCATCCTGATCAAGTGACTTTCTAGATAAGGAACTCCATATTAGGTAAAGGAAAGTTATCCTTTATGCTTTCTTTGTTAAGGTCTTTGAAGTCAAAACACATCCAGATTTATCTGGTATTCTTTCTTACAATTACATGATTTGATAGCCAGTCATAGTGTCTAATGGGATAAATTATTCCCACCTTATTCAATTTCTCCAATTCAATCTTACCAGAGGTTTTAGTTTGGGATTCATCATCCTTATTTTTTTCTTCACTAGCTTTGCTTCTCCCCTCAAAGGAATGATATGCTAGAATACATTTTTATCGTAATATTTCAAATCATCACAGGTACAAAATAACAAATCAATGTATTCTTTGAACAAGAAAACATATTGACCAACTTCCTTAGTGGTGCAATCAACTTCCAAGTTGACATATTTCGGGGAACTGCCAGTTCCAATATTGAATTTTCTTGTTTCTTGCACATTTCAAACTGAAGTTTCTTCAAGGAGATTCTTAGCATGATCATATTTCATAAAAAGAGATTCATATTGTATACAATATTTGGGGACACCAAATAAGTGATCATCTTATTTATCATCATCATTCCAAAAAAAAATTCCCAGCTCTTTATCATTCTCAAATACTTGCAAATAATCAATGTTATCGGGCATGGATGGTCAGAAATCTCTTTCTACTTGGAAAGACATTTTTCTTTGGATATAATCTAGGTTTGACAATGAGGATTCCAAGGACAATGAATATGACTTATGATTCTTGTCCCTTGGAATGAAAGAAATGTTGAAGGAATTGAAAGATTCCATCAATTCGTTAACTATTTTGAAATATAACTTAAGTCTTTCATTTTGATTTTATACCTCTAAGTAACCTGATTGATCACCAACTCTGAGTTGCCAATTAAAATTAGATGTTCTATTTTATTTTCTTGTGCAAGGATCATCCGCTGATTTAAGGCTTCATATTCTACCTTATTATTAATGCATGAAAATTCCAATCTAATAGCATGCAGATGCATAACCTTCTTTGGGCTCATAAGAACAATCCCAACTCCGTTCCTAGAATTTGAACAAGATCCATTGATTGACATCCTCCAATAGCCTTCAAACATGCATTCTTGATTCTCCACGTCTTGAACTTTCTCTAGGCTTTCGTTATACTCTATGTCTATGATAGCATAGTTTCCAATTCCGACATCTATATAATCCTCCATCAATTCATTGTCCTTCTTCTTGAAAGAGAAGAGTTTTCTAGGTTCACAGGGCACTTTCATCATTGCTCCTTCTTTTCCTGACAACATCATACAACTTCCATCGTTCATTATATATCCCCCGATCATAGATGTCCAATCTCTTCCCAGCACAACTACATATGCTGGAGGAAGGTCCACCAAAATAATATTGAAAATTGTAATAATATGGGGGGATGTTGTAATCCAATCATAAAAGTCCTTAATCTCTCCATAAGTTGGCACTTTTCTAGAATCAATTACATATATGCTTTCACTAGTTTCATAATACTTGGTGCAACTCATGCCCAATGCTTCCATGACCACCAGTGGCATGATATTATTTGTCACACTAGTGTTAACTAAACAATTGTGTAATCCAACATCATGATTTTCAATAGAAATGTAAAAGGGAGGAATTTTAACTCTCAGTTTGGAAGTTGACTGGCTCGGGATTCGTTTTGGATTGGTAACAACAACTTTTGTTCTTTTTGATGGATCATCCAACAATTTCAAAATGTTCTCTCTTTGTTGGGGAATCTTCACCACTTTCGTAAAGGGAAGGGTTATCCTTAATTTACTCAAATCCTCTATGACATTATATGTCATTTGAGTGGAGTTTAACGTCATGTGTTTCCTTTTACTTCCAACTTTATCCATCACTTTGTGATTTTCTCTTTTCTCATTTATTTTTTCTTTTTCTTTTTCTTTATCAGAATCGCCTTTATTTTTTGGACTATTTACAAATCCTCTTGTTTGAACGACATTTTCTTTCGAGTTGAGATCGTTGTCTCCCTATTCAAATATATATATGGGCGTCTCACATCCATCCATCTGTATAGTTTCAGATATTTCATCAGGTGAGTAATAATTTTGTTACTCAATTAATTTCTCTTCATACACATCATCCATAATATCCGCATTAGGAGTAGGTTGTCTGGGAACCTTTTGTCTTTCCGTATTATCTGTGTTCTCAAACCTCACTCTGTTTTCTTGGGTAGGGTTCCTTCTTTTCTCTGGTAATGTCATTCTTGTATTTTCCATATAATTATCTCCACTTCTTAGTTTGGTTATCTCGTTTTGCACTTGCTTGATATTTCTATTCATCTGTGTGATTTTGATTTTTTTCTTAGTTTCCTGTGCCACCACAGGGTCAACCTTTACATCAGGTATGGTTCCCTTGAAAAATCCTCCTCCCATTGTTTGGTTTTGAGTTGGTCGAGGCTTTAATTCTCTGTTCTTTCTTAAACTAGAAGATCCTTGATTATCAATATTTGATCCTCCCATTTACCTTTGTACTCTTCCCAGTATAATGTTGGAGTTGATGCCCATTTCAATCTTAATTTTTTCCATCTCAGTGGATTTAGTCATTTCCTCCTCCAAGGTATCCATTTGGAATGTTCTGATATTATACTTCATATTCGGGGGCATTTCATTCTTATAACAACCGAGAATGACTGGGTCATTTGGTATTTTGTCTTTTGGAATTCTACTCAAGGTTTTATTAAACTTGAGATTAAAATATCGTATCATTTCATTATTTCTCAAACAAATTTGGGTGAAATCGGTGAGAAGGGTATGATAAGTAATTGGAGAGGAAAACATAGTCAGGAACATAGCTTTGAGGTCATTAAATGAATGAATTGATCTGCTGGGTAATTTTTTATACCATTCATACGCTCTTCCTGATAAGGTTTGCAGGAACAACGTTACCATGACATCGTCATACTCAACAAGGTCAAAATAAAAAACTTCAAGAAATTGGTGTTGATGCCCCTTTACATTGGTTGCTCCATCTCTGAAAAATTCCTTTAGGGTTCCATTAGGGAGAACATGGAGATTATGTTGTTCACGTATAATATTTAGAGGGGAATCTCTTACCCACCTTCGATTTTCAAATCCTAGGTTTCCTTGATTTCTTGCAACATATCTTTTGCCTCGTTATCTCTCCTCATGATGCTCTTCTCGAGGTTGTTCATTTATTTCTTCGATGTCAAGAGAGATTCCAGGGATATGATTTTCACTTCTAAGAATAAAGAGTTTCTTTCTTTTACTTCTGGTAATGGGTCCCTTGTATTCGTCTAGCTTAGATCCCAACCTTGTTCTTTTTCTACTCTATCTAGCCTTTGATTTCTTTAGTCTTGTCATTCCTCTCTCCTATGTCTTTGGAGGATTTCTCTTTATTCTTCTTGCAATAAGATCTCCCAGGACCTTTCTAACTCTTCTCCAATCTCGACTGTTGTTATTACCAAATTGTATAACCGATGTAAGATTCTTCGTTGATTGTTCAATCAACTTTCTAAATGAGCTTGATCAGCCTGGGGAAAATTCATATATTTTTTAGAAATGCTAGACCAGGTTCCAAATTTCAGTTTAGTTCCCCAGTATGGTAGCCAAAAATGTAGACACTTGAATCTGTTAAGACCGAAACAACAACCTCACGAGGATGTAAATCCCCTTGCATTTTTATAGAGGTGGTAATCTTTAGATTTTCTTGGGATTTCTTTATGTTCAAAATGTGGGGCTTGACAAAAGTCCATCGTAATAATTCAAAGAAACATAAAAAATGAGAGAAAATAAAAGGGAGATGTTTTTGTTTTATTTTTAAAATAAAGTTCCTAAGAAAGGACTAGGAATCACACACTTCAAACATCTAAAGAAAATAAGAAAAAYTTCCTCACATCCATCATAGTCTAAGATAAAGATTTATGATCACGTAAAATAAAAATAAGATGATCTAGATACATAAGAGAACTTTAAYGGAGTGGACACATGAGCAACTCAAATAAAGATAATGAAATATAAACCTCAACTACTTTATMTTATGAAAACAGGGTTACAAAGMACARTTGAGATTGTTCCCAAAGTAGCTCTCTCGATATTTCTAAAAATTATATAGTTTGTTACATATTCTTTGAAATTGTAAATGCATTTGTCTTAAATACTGATATTGGGGCTCCCATGGACCATAAAGCAAACAAATACAAGAAATAATCTTTTGGAAGGAAGACGGTGGGTGGTAGAAAAAAACAAGACCTAGTAAGAAGAAAAAAAGAGTTATCAGTCTTCAATTAAACCTTTCTAGTGAAAGAGGTGGAAAAAATGGATGAAGGACTTGACAAAGAAAAATAAAGATGTGATCAACATAAAATTACTATTATGGTCTCTCATCTCTTTTCATTTTCTTGTTGGTGCCCTTTTATCGTTTTCATCAAAGGTTACAGGAACAAGCTCAATTGCTTCTTGCCCTTCATTGGTCGGTTTATCGATAGCTTTATTGAACCATTCTTCGATGTAACTTTTAATTGGTGCCATGTTGATTTCATGCCGAATTTTGATGTTGATCAACTTTTCCTCCAAGTCTCTTAGATAAAGGGAAATTCCATGTAATGATTCTTCAACGTCTTGATTCTTTACAGAGTAATCCACTAGCCAGTTATCTATGGCATCCTCATCATATTCAATTAGACCATAGAATTTTTCAATTGAAAAACCTTTAAAAATCTCAACTTTCTCATCAAAATGATTTTGTATTAGGAAAAACAAGTTAAGAATCAACTTGGGATCTTGGACTTCATTAGTGCTTCTGGCTAGGTCCACCTCTGTGAGCCTTTTGAATAGTTCTTCCCTTCTTGATATGTCTTGGTTGCATGGTTTAACAATTTTATTCAAGTTATCTATCTTTTCCTTCCAACACACATTCAAATTCTTAATCCGACTTGGAGAGGGAAGGTCCTCCTCTCTTCTCCTTAGCTATGGGATGTTGGAAAATTTAACACCAAAAGGTACCAAAACATCAAGGTAAAAACCTTCTCCACTTTTTAAGTTGGCCTGCAAATACTAATGGAAGGCATGCACCCTCGAGCCAAAAGAAATCATGTTGTTTGAAATTTCCCAAGCTTCTGTGATTAGTGCCATTATTTTCTTGATATTATTCTCCACATAAATCATGGATGATGTAAGTAAGCTTGAGGATCCTTTTAATTTAGTAGCAGTTGTGGTGGATCTAACAATTTCCAAAGGGCCAGAAAGAAGTGGAAGAGACATACATGTCTCTTCCAATTCCTTAATCCCTTCCTTTAACTTTATATTTTCCTCTTCGAGGCTACCAATGGAATCGTCCAATTCATCGTCGATTTCTCTATGGATTCTGGAAATATGGGAAGGCCACATATTTGTTAGATTAAACTCTAAATGAGATTTCCCTTTTTTATTATTTACATCACTCTTCTTAATAATTAATTTCTTAGATTCGTTGTCAAAGACAATGCTCAACAACACAAATGACTCTTCTTCATCAAAGGTCTCATTCTCAAAAATTTCCAACAACGGATTCTTGTGGGTCGTGCCTCCTGGCTGATCAATGTAAGGAAACATTTTCTCTATTTCATCCTTGAGATCCATATATTTGATGGAGAATTTGTTGATGTTAGTTTTGACGTGATGCTCTTCTTCCTATTGTACAATATTCTTCCTCTTCTTCCTCAGAGGAATTTTATGTGAGCTTTCTATTTTTTCTAGAGGGGGTTCTTGTCTCCTCCTCCACCTAAACCACCATTGATCACTTTTTTAGATGGGTGGGCCACTAGAGAACTGCTTCATGATGTTTTAGTATTGGGAGTAACAGTTGGGGACTGGGAACGTTTCTCGCTAGGACCCTTTCCTTTCTGTTTGTAAAATTCATTGGTCTTGAGTATCATCTCCAAGTAGCCAATAATGTGAATAGGATCACACAAGTTATTATATTCTTATTATCATAGAGCAATGTGGATAAATGAATTCCTAAAACCCATTGTTAACATATGTTCCACAAAAATTTTGTTAGGGTCAAACCATTTTATCCTTTCAGCATGCTTGAGATTTAGGTTGTGGAAGTGGTTTGCAAATTCATCAATTTTGTTCATATTTCTGAATACAAAGTCCCCAATTTTCCAAGGCAAGGGTATTAATTGATTTTTTCATTTCTCATGAAAAAAGTGTAGCTAGAAATTATATTTCCTTGCAACTTCTATAATAAACATTATGTCAGATATATGGTATGGAAGAAAGGAGAGATTTTCCTTAGAACCAAAAATCCTGATAACATTGTAATTCTCCATTTTCTCCAAGGTCCCCTTTTCATCCAGGAATTTACTTTCCTGGGTGAATATTATTGGGGTATCTTTTCCAAAAAAAAAAACCTTTAAAAACCGAGACAAAGTTGTTGAAAAATTCATAAAAATGTAGGGAATCTTTGTGCCTCCACAACGCTTGGTACCAAAAGGGCACTGGCTGAAATTCACAATTCACCTTCTTGCATGATGGGTTATTAGCATTAAACCATACTAAATGCATATTGGTAAAAACGCGAAGGTGGAAGGGACAGATGAGAGCAATTAGGATTTGGGATTTTTTGTGGACCCGCCAACCCGAGAACCCGCGATCTCGCGGTTGTGAAAGGTTGAAAATTGGCTAAGTGTTGTAATGCGATTGGTCGGATCCAATATAGGAGATATGAGATAATTAGGAGCTCAGGTATTTCGATGGTTAGCATGTAGATCATGGATATTTTGGGTGAAAAATGTATATCATGAAACATGGTATATGAAAGTTTGAAACCCACCAACCTGGGAACCCGCAACTACAAAAATGGTTAATTATAGGATGATACAACGGTTGGTCAGACTCATGATATGGGAATAGGAAGTGAGAACTCGTTAGTCTACCAACCCACAAATCCAGTGTTTTTGAAAAAGCGACTAAGTACAGTAATTAGAAAGGGACAATAGAAGGGAGAAAAGAAAAGGGGAATTTGGATAAGTATAGAAAATGGAAAAGAAATGGACAAAAGAAGTTGGGATATTAGAAAAGGGGAGGGAAATTTTTGGAAGCGGGAATTGATATCAACACTAGGTTATTCTCTTAGGATCTACCCCAACCAAGATGTAATACCCAAGGTTGAGCCCCTATTGAATTAAAATGATGTTTACTGATGTTTATAGGCTGGTGATCCAAGTATTTATAAGTTGGGCGGCTTATGTGTTTATTAGACCGGAGAGACTAGATGATAAGGCCAATGACCATATTATTTAATATGTAATTATCTAGATCATTAATAAAATACATCATTGTGTTTAGACCAACCACAAAGAAAGAGTTATGGGGGCCTAATCTCCACTAGGAAGGGAAAGGGAAGGGGGATGAGAGGCTAGGAAAAGGGGATAATCTTGAGGGATTAAATCAAGGGAATATTATAATATATTCCTAAAAGACTAAGTTTGGACATAACCTATTATCCTAATTTCCTTTGGGGAGAGGAACGAACTCCAAGGAGAGGAATGAGCTCCTGTAGAGACAAGTGTCATCCAAGACACATGTGGATTTATGTGGAAAATTCCATCGTTGTGGGGGTTTGCTGACCATTCTTTCCATCCTTTTCCCCATTCCCTCATGCACTGAGCAGGCACACAATCAGCCATTTTCTTCCATTGTTGAACCCTCTGACTTCATGAACCTTTGTAACTTGCATGCACTAGTATTTTGTTGAGTTCGTATTGTTCCTTACCCTATTTTTCTATTATGGTTACCCATTGGACTTAAGATCTGGAAAGAAGAAGCAGGTTTTCATGCTTGTGGTTTGAAGAGGTGGGTTTTTAGGCCCGTGGGTTAAAGAAGAAGTTTTTCAAACCTATGAGAAACTCTCTCACGATGAGAGAGATTGTTGGGGAAGTGGTTTCTCTTGAAGGGAGTGCAACAACAACTATAGAGCTCTAAGAATTCCTAATTCATCCTGTTGTTGAATCCTTGTAAGAGAAGTGGAGAAGCCAATGGAATGTGAAACATTGAAGGTGTATATTCCTGGGGTTGGAAATGCATGTGGGGAATGAGAGTTTATGAGTGGTGGGCATAAGTAGGTTCCTTGGAGGGAATCCTTCATCTTTCATTTTGCATCTTTCCATAGTCTCAGCCTAGCCTAGGATTTCCTTTACCCTGGGTGGAGTTTAGTCCCAGCTCGGGGGTGACCCACTGCTGATAGCTTGGAGCAACATGGTCTAAGGATGGGAGGTTTGTGGAAGGTATGCACACAGTTGGTGGTCTTCTCATAAAAATATAAGTACCAATTCTATATATATATATTATAGTTTGAACAAAGTAGAGATTTTTTGGTAGCATGCCCAATCCTGGGATGGTTGAGGACGTTACAATATGGTATCAGAGCCCATGGTTTCAACACTAAACATGGATGGGCAATGAATGTGGAATTTGGAGTCAAAAATTATACAAGGAATTCATGTACAAAGTCCGAGGAGGGAACTGAGGGAACACCTTGGATGTGTTCCAAAGATAGGCGGTATAGCAGTTTGATAAACCACGACAATTGTGATAATGGGACACAAAGTTAAATTTGGGCCGTTGGATTTGTTCGGAAGAATATAGATCCCCCACAACCGTCATATATGGAGAATGTTCTTAGAGGTTAATCACATAAGTCCTTCAGAATTCGCTCCTCCGATCACTTTAAAACTAAAGCAGAGAAAATTGTCGAAGTCCAAAACTAATCATGACCATCCATTTCCAGGGACATGTTTCCTCAAATTAAGAAATGTTTGGAGTTCAACAGTCCGGGGGTTGTGGGGTGTTCAACAACGAAATCCTCAGAAGTATTGGAGTGATTTTCAGTTGTAGATTGTTCAAGAGGAGGAGAACCATTGGATTTCTCATGTGGTTTGGTGGTTCGGTGTTCAGGGAAATTCAATGGAGGTTGCGCAGTGAGTAAATTATAAGTCCCAAAGCTACAGGAAGCATTTTTCAATAGTCAACAATTAGAGAGTTTTGACAATGTGTAGATGTGAAGGAATCCCCGGAGTCCCAATTTTCTTAAGTGATGTGACATAATGATGTCACTGGGGGTGATGTGGACTCGTTCATAAATTCGATAGTTCGACAGGTTTTAGAAAGTGTCGATGGTAAGAAATCCCCAAAGTCCCAAAGCACCAGATATGACATAACATGATGACATCACCTAGGGTGATGTGGACCTACCTAGGTCTTCCACATGTCACTTATTTTTGTACTTTTAATAGGCCCTTAGTATTGATTGGGACCTGACACATGTCACTTGATGGTGGGGCCATGTGTCACCACTTTGATTGGTGAAAGATGTACTACATGGGCCCTGGGAGGTTAATAAGTTCATATTTTGATGTTCGAGGGAAAACTGTTGAAGAACTTACGGACCTCCGAAGTCCCAGAGTCCCGAAGTCACGAAGAACCAAAGGGACGTGGCTTGGTGAAATCACCTGGGGTGACATGGAAACACAATATGCATGATACATGTCAGTGTGTTTTGTGCTTTTGAAAGTATTATTTTGCAGTTAGAACTTGACATGTGTCACCCCTCAGATTGGGCCACGTGTCCGCTTCTTGGAATATTCTATGTAGCACCTGGGTGTGAATTACTAAGTGGAACCCAGGAGTTCACCAATTTGGCGTTCCAAAGGAATTAAGTGAGAGGAAGGTGAAAGCCCCAAAGATATGAAGAGTGGAGTAAATACTCACCATTCATCAGGAGAGGACTCGTGACAGGAGATCCCGTAGTCTAGAGGATTCAAGGAATAAATAATTGAGGTCGAGGAATTTTGGAGGCTCAAAGGCCGTAGTCCATATCGATCGTTGATCATAGAGGATGTGTGGCACTATATCCCAAGGTCTAGAGGAGTGGTAATCCGAGGGATTTGAGTTGCATATTGTTGTGAGTAGAGAACTCACGAAGGTCAGAGTTAATATTGACTGCCAGTCGGGAGATGAAATGTGGAGGCAAGAGAGAAAATCTCTGGTGAATCGACACTTTGGGAGATTTGTAGAGAAGTGATTTGGAAACCACCAAAGCACGGAGTCTCGAAGATCCTATCCACTGTATATCTAAACAAGGAATGAGGATCGCCGATCTATACGTCCTCTGAGTATTCGAAGAATAGGTGATTGGGGGAATTGTATTGTAATAAATGTAGGTCCTCTGAAGCCCTGAAGTTTTGGAGCCCCGGAGGCCCAAAGCACAGGATAAGTTCCTAGTTGTTAGCACTAGGTCATAGCCTATGGTCACATGAATTTGGCGGCCGAAGAAAAGGGGCTAGTGCCCAAAATTTGGTTTTAAGAACAAAAAACGGCTTAAAGAAAGGGATCACGAGGTTCTTAATTGTACATACCTACACCTAAAGAAGTAAGGAAGTCCTATAAACATGAAGAAGGGACCCAACACATATCCAAGAGCCAATTTGACTATGATTTGGAAAAATCCATTTACAGGTTTGCATCATTGAGAAGACAAATTGTTGAAGTATCCATAACTTCCTGCTCAAAACTTAGAATTGACAATGGAAGCAGGAATTGGAAAGGTCTTGAACATTAGAATATAAGTGATCACCTGGAAATTAGATTTGAATTGTCAGTTTCCTAGAAAATCGACAAAAAATAAGTCTGATATATATTAATGAATTAGAATTGTTCATGTTTTCATGGAATTATTAATAACAATTAGCCTGACAAAGTTTTGTTGGCTGCACATTTTTGCAGAATTAACAGTTGTTAGATCAGAATTAGCACAGAGTGCAAAGTGATGGATGATACCCAGGTAGTCTACAGTGAAGAGGATGAAATCATAGGGATGAATGTCCAGTTGGGTATGGAAGGAACCAACTCCAATGCACATGGATGAGGATAGGAGGAATACATAAATCTGGCTGAGACCCTTAGAAAATTGCAAACATATGTCTAAAGCCAAAAGGCTGATAATGGAAGGCTCATGAAAGCCAAGTAACAACATGAAGACATCAATATGAAGTTAATGAAAATCCTGGACAAAATTGAAAGGAAGTTGTATAAGGAGAGTGTCTCCAGCAAATCAGGAAGCCACGGGATCCCTGAGGAAAAATGAATATCAAGGAGTGGTAGTAGACATCTCCATCACTCCCAAAAGCCTTCCCATAAGAGAGCACATAATAACTCAAGTCCATACCCTATCAGGAAGCATCATAGGAGGATTGGGGTGGATGAATTGAAAGGAGAAATGAATAATATCAAACCTCCTACTTTG
>JZKD02S1672491.1:94888-112981 GCA_000966675.3 Picea glauca
CTTGTTAAAACTGTCTTGACACTTCTCTGACCAGTTAAACTTGGTCCCTTTCTTTTGTAATGATGTGATAGGGTAGGCTATCTTGGAAAACCCTTCTACAAATCTGCGGTAATATCCAGTAATTCCCGTGAATGACAGGATATCCACTACATCCTTAGGTACCATCCATTCCATAATGACTTTTATCTTTTTTGGGTCTACGGAAATGCCTTCTGCTGAAATTACATGTCCTAGATATTGTATTTCTTTTTGATAAAAGTCACACTTGTCAAATTTGGCGTACAATTTGTGTTTCCTCAATGTTTGCAGAACTATCCTTAAGTGTTCATTATGTTCTTCTTCCATTCTTGAATAGACCAGAATGTCACCGATAAATACAACCACGAACTTGTCCAAGTATTGACTGAAAATACTGTTCATCAGGCACATAAACATGGGTGGTGTGTTAGTGAGTCCGAAAGGTATGACTACGAATTTGTAGTGTCCATATCTTGTCTAAAAGGATGTTTTCCTTATGTCCTCGTCTTTTATCCTAACTTGATGATAACCGGATTGTAGATCCAACTTTGAAAAGATATTGGCCCCGCCTACTTGATCGAACAGATCATTTATCCTTGGTAAGGGGTATTTGTTCTTAATAGTCATTTTGTTCAGTTGTCTATAATCGATACATAGTATTAGAGTACCATATTTCTTTTTCACAAAGAGGACTGGTGCCCCCCATGGTGAGACACTCGGTCTAATATACTCTTTGTCCAACAATTCCTGTAATTGTAATTTTAATTCTGTCAATTCTGGTAGACTCATTCGGTAAGGTGCTTTTGAGATAGCGGATGAACCGGGTAGTAGGTCTATGGAGAAGTCTATTTCCCTTCTAGGAGATAATTCCACAAACATGTCTTTGAATTCACATAGGACAACGAAGTCTTCTAACTTCAGCTTATCTTATTTTTCTAATAGATTCGTCACTTGGATGGCATAAACTTGACATACCTTCCTCATACACTTCTTTAGTTGCATCGATGAAACTTGTCTGACTGATACCAGTTTTGGTATACCTTAGGTTGTTCTAGCAGTGCCAAAATTGTCTTTATAGCTAAGTATCTTTGTATAACAATCTAGTAATGCTTTATGGTGTTCTAACCAATCCATCCCGATAATCATATCGTAAGATCCTAGTGGTAGGATGTTCAGATTTGTTCTTATATTTTGACCATCTAAGATGAACTCAAAATCAGAGATAAAGTCAACTACTTTCCTTTTAGTACCTGTTGCTAGTTGTACAAGCCATGATTTTGCATGCTTCAGTGTCTTAAGTTTATTTGACTCTACTACATCAGGGTTAATATAACTTAACGTAGCTCCAGGGTCAATTAGAATAGAAATTTGAATATTATTGATTTTACCTTCGATTTCTACCACCAAGGACTGGTGGTCAGCTTGTCGACCATCTATGGCTGCATTTATCCGATGTAGGATTTTGCCCACATCTCCCACCATCAAGGCTTCCTGCAAATTATGAAGAACAGTTCTGTTTGCTGAAATTAAACATGGACAGTTCCTCCTTAAATGAGGCTCTCCACATTCCCAACACTTTAATGGCTCGCGAGAGCTGTCTCCAAACTTCTTCACTCCCAAGTTTACCAGTTTACCGCTACTTTGCGTATTCGGATGATTGGAGTGAAAATCCTTTCTCAAATTTTTTTTTGTTGCATTTCGAAAAGGAGTTGGCTGGTATCCCTTCTTTTGTTGGTTCATTCGATCTTGCTTCTTATCCTTCCAGGCTTTGGGAAACTCTATGTGTTGGTTATACTAGTCATAGCACATTCGTGCTTTCCTGAATACTTCACTCAAGGATTTGGGCTTGTCAAACTCAATTCTGTCCCTGTAGCACTGTGGTAAACAACTTAAGAATCGATGGATTTTTACCTTATCCTCCCCGATGTACAGTACGAACCTTAGTAGTTCTAGAAATTTATTTATAAGGTCCTCCATTGTCATCTGTCCAATTCATAACTCGTAAAATTCTTTCATCTTCCTTTCATAATAGCTTTTAGAAAGGTATTGTTTCTTGAAACACTTTTTAAAGTCAGACCATTCCAACTATTGTAGATGGTCATTCCCTTTCAAATACTGGCCTTCCCTTTCAAATTGTAGATGGTCATTCTGACCTTCATGTTGCTGGAATAGTTGTAGATCTGGAAATATTTTTTGATGTCCAACAACCATGCCTCTGATTCTTCTCCTGTCCTAGATTCTCCATCAAAGGTAGTTGGATTAATCTTTTTAAATTATCCTTCAAGGTGGTCTACTTGTTTTCTTTTTCTGTCTGTTTTAGTTCTATCTTCAGCTAAAGGTGTTCCTTAAGACAAACTGTCTCCTTTTTCTGTTTCTAGTCCAGAGTTCTTGGAAGCTCTCTTGCTGACTTCTTTGTCATTATTATCGTCCTTTGGGATTTTCTTGGTCACTATACTATGCAGCAGGACTTCATTTATCTCTTATTGTTCCTACTGAGCTTTCTTCAGTTTTTCATTGTCGGCTTTGTAGACTTGTAGTTCAACAATAATATTCCTCATTGTTTCCAACACCTTAGTGGGTGAGCTTCCATCATTGTTCTGTATTGGATCTCCAAGAGGTATTTGCTACGGATTTCCTTCCATCATGATTTCTGCATCGTCCTGAGCTGCCATAATTAACACAAAAATAGAAAGGGATTTTTGTTTGTAACCATAAGATTTATTAGTTTTACATAAATCAAAATATATAATAAGAAACTAATGTGGCCCTATTCAAGCCCAGTGTTGTAAATTTTGTTCTGCTACCATATGTAATGGACCTCATATTTACCAAATAAATAAAAAAAATCTTTCTATTTATTTACCCTCTAATTAATTTCTTGATAGAGGGAGGGGTCCTAGTTTTACAACTCTGTCGTCAATTCAGTTATGAAACTCTATAATAATACCTTGTTAAACAAAGAAAAAACTTTATTATAATATCTTGTCACAAATTTCTAAGTTTCTACTTACTACAAAGTATCCGATTATCTCATCTTACCAAGTCACAAATAGAAGGATTATAAGGGAATACTTCCAAGACTTTAGAAATTCTTTTTTTAACCTTTATTCTTTACCCATTTGTGAATAGGGATACATATGTAAGTATTCATACTACAACTTGTTTATATCTTTGTTTAACAAAGGTTCCATATCTGCGCAGCGGTCCACTTGTAGATATTTTTAACCCTAGGAACACTTTTTCTAGATCTTTAACCATAATAGCCAGGGGGTCAAGTTGTACACCAGACAACTTAACATAAATACTAAGTCATGGTTATTTAGTGGTTCTTCGAGTCGGTGGCTGATCGTAATCAATAATCAAATTTGACAACCATTGGAATTTTGACAACTGGGATCGAGGTACTATCTTTACTAATATACAGGGTGAATGGAATTTACCTTTCGTCGAGTTAATAAGGTGTCGACTCGCGCCATCTATAAGTGGAAGAGACGGTTCTTTGTCATAACAATTAAGGCACCATAACTCCATTAATGAAAGTCCTGCGAGTTCCAATGTATTTACCAGGCTTTACACCTAAAATGTCAATTCGATTCTACCATCGTCACATGACTATCCATCCTCTACGTTCTTGACATTTACTCCTAGTCGTCAATGCATCACTTAGGGTTAGAGTAGGTTCACCATTTGTCAAAGTTGTTTTTCTGCAGAGCAGCTCTGTATCACAAGGTTTGTTTGAGGCACAACCCAATGCCATGGTGGTGTCTTCATAGTTGCAACAGATGACATGGTCTTCATCTTGGGTAAGTTTTCCTAAAACATATAACTAAGATTGGTTAAATAAGATAGTGCATTTTTCAGAACAAAGATGAGTAAAAACAAACTGTCATTCGTTAATCCCGTCAAGTCATCCTACATCCATCTTGGAGGAGTGATTATTTTATTTTTCTTAAGGTTCATCGATGTTTCTCTTCTGTTAGGGAGAGGGAAGGCAAGTCTCATTTACCTGAAACTGGGATCTCGGGGTTTTAAAAGAAAAAAAAAACTCCTTATCGCAGACCGAGAATTCTTAGCTGAAATAGCCATGGGTATAGGTGGTAAAACCTACCGTGGGTTTGTTTTCTTGACTAGTACAGGGAGACCTTACTTACAAGGTGCCCAACTGGCTTAACCGGGTATTCACCCACATTTTTTTCTTTCCCTTTTTATTAAAGAAATCTCCTCCACTGAAAGGAAAAAAGGGCCAAGACCTAACTGCGTTGAAAGTAGACTTATACCTTTCTGTGCAGACTGGTGTGCGGGTAAACTAGACGTAACCAGTTAAGCATACTCTGGGTTAAAAGGAAGATTTAGACTCTGTTTACACTTAAAATGTTATATGTCAATCATGTATGCAAGGGACTTGGTATATATGTCTGTTGTATTTTCATTATCTAGAATATTCTGTAATATCTTTCCTTATGTTACTTAAATCGTTACAAGAGTAGAAATGTATCACTAACGATGGGCCCTGTTTGATGCGAGGGTACCAGGGATGATTTTAAGGATGGAGATTTATTTTAAAATGTAGAAACCTTGGCGAATATTAATAATCCTTCATATGTCAACTATAAATGTTTGGCGATATTTTTGTAAAAATATTCAAATTTCTAAGTATTTTATATAGTTTTTATAAAAATTTGGCTATTTTTAAGGTAAAATTTTTTTATCCTATAGAATTTGGGGGAATCATTTTTAAAATAATGAATCTCATTTTTGGAAAAACCATGGAAAATTAGCCCATGAGAAAAATTTAGCCCCTAAAATCTTCCCTAGAGGGTACCCATCAGTGTTTTGCTGCACCTTTCACCTCGGCCCTGGATGTCTGTCTAGACTGGAAAAAGATAAGAACAAGGAAGGCATGCGAATCACAAATCGGAAGTTAAGTATATTTGTTAATAACCCATCTTACTCTATTAGTGTACTTCTTAATTCTTTTTTTTTATATAATTTTCTAGTCTTCGTATGATGATTTCTCCAGGTTGTTGTATTCTCCAAGGATCTAGGGTTTATATGTGTGCAAAATGCAACAGGTATTCAAGTTCCCTTCTATGCTCTTCCAGGGTTTGAACAGTCCTGGTTGCAAGTTGAAAAGTAGTCATTGTAAACAGTTTTCCTCAGTTTCCTATCGACTCGGAGAAGGGAAAATTTCCCCATGTAACTTTAAAGTTTGGGATTGGGTTATGACAGTATGATTCTGTCAATGAATCCACTACAAGGTTATCCTATACAAATGAAGTATGTAAAATATTATTGAATTAAGTCGGTTATCCTCATCATTCGGGATTCACCCTATTATGAAGTTAATTACTGAGATTATTTGTTTTGGGTACACACCCTGCTTTAAACTCTGATGTTGGCTCACAATGTATCGCTTTATTTAATTTCGACATCTTTTATGGTACTACTAGTATGTTTTTCTCTGAATTGATACAATTTAAAATGGACCCAAAAGGAGTAGTTTACAATGATCCGCGTTGTCAAATATAAGGATAGAGAAAGTTTACGGTTCATTAGTTTTAAAATTCCAGAACGCTTAACCATAAGAGAAGTGTCATAGTCAAATAGTTAGTTGGGTCAAATCAGGTCTCTGCCCAACATTCATAATAATTAATTACAATTATCAAATTTGAAATTCGAAATGTCCATAAATGACAAAAAAATTCCAAATTCAAATTTACTAAAAATGGAATAAATTTCCAGCAACTTTAAATTTCAAAAATATTTTTTTTTTGGGGATGTCACACTTCCTGGGACAAGGGGAATGGAATGATCATGAACACCATGGGAAGGAGGGAGTCCCTGGGGAGTGGAAAAAACCACTTGATGTTTAGAGTGGATGGATTGGAGGTCCTTCGACACAAAGGGTGTCTGAGTTGCTTGTATGACATGGAATTGGGAAATAATTCCAGGATGACCTTTTTTCAATAACTTTTCCATGTGATGGGAACTAATGATCTCAGGTGAACCAACGATGATTCCTTGGAACTTATATTGTTGGCCCTCTTGGTCAAATTTCGTGGTTAATTCCTTAATATCCATGAGAATGGGACCCAAAGTCCTTAGCCAGTCTACACCCAACACAATGTCACAACCTCCCATGTTGATAGAAAACATATGAGATTTCAGGTGGTAGTCACCAATTTGGAGACACACATTTTCACAAAGCCCCCCACATTTCATGGATCCACCATTGGCAATCATGATTTGGAAATTATTGACTCAACAGATATAGAAATTAGTTTCTTGGGGAATGCGACGATCAATAAAATTATGGGTGCTTCCACTATCAACAAGAATGATGACCTTCCTATGCTTGATGTATCCAATTATCTTGAGGGTTTGTGGAGCAGAGAAGCCAGTGAGATCATTTAGGGAAATGACTGGTTCTACTTCGAGAGGGTCTAAGGGAGGGGTTATGTAAGTGGGTTTAGGTGACACAAACACAAGGGGAGTTTCTACATCCTCTTTCGAAACATCCTATGATATGTCCATAAAAATCTTTTGTTCCTTACACTTGTGTCCTGGAAAATATTTTTCATCACAATTATAACAAAGGCCTTTGAGTTGGCATTCAACCATTTTAGACCTGGTCATTTTTTGGATCTTTAGTGGAGTAGAAGGAGGAGTGGGATTTACTAGTTTAGTGCAAGGAATAAGGGAGGGTTTCCGGTTTTGAGAAGATACAACCTATTGTTCTTCCTTATCTCTTTTAGTATCCTCCACCCAACTTTGAGGTCGATCCATGAGGAAATGGGCACACATCTCATCCTTGAGGCCACTGATAAGACATTCTCGGAAAAAAACATCAGACATGCCCTCTGTGCGAAAATCCAGTCGCTCAAAAGCAACAATAAATTATTCCACTGCACCAGATTGTTTCAACTTTGTAAAACGACCTAAATGGTTGGTGTCAATGTCAAAGCATTCATAAATCTTTGCCACAAAGTGTGTCCAAGCAACATACCCTTGACGAGCAATTTTTCTCCATTGCCACCATTGCCAACATCCTTGATCTAGATGAAGAACACCATACCAGAGTTTGTCCAACTCATATGTAATGCCATACAAAGAGAAGTAATGTTCCATTTGAATTACCCAACTAGTGGGATCCGTGCCATCAAATTTGGTCACATCCACACACGGAAGGTGTAGGTAATGCTAAAAGTGATGGGGTTTAAAATTATGGGAATGAGAGGAAGTTTCATCTTTGGTATGCAAAGGTGGGTCAAATAAAGAGGGATCTGCAGGGACATGCAGCTTGGTGTAGATCATCGAAGCGATAGATTTAAGCTGGGTAGTAATGTCTTGTTTGAGGTCTTATTTGAGTTCCTTGATTGAGGCAACAATGGAGGAATGCATATTTTTATTGATGGTGGAAATATTGGCACTAAGCTCTTGGGTCTTTGTGAAATTAGATTGCAATGTATTGAAGCGAGCTTCCAAGTCTTGGCTATGGGTATGGGCCATGATGACAAGGGAACCAAAAAGGGGTGGGTGGGGTCAAAAATTTGTTGATAAATGATAGGTATGAATGTGATAAGGGAGAAAAGATAAATCCAATGGAATAGGTCTCAAATAATGGTGCAACAAAATCCATACTTTGTTTTTTACACCTATGGAGTTATACCTCGGTATGAATAATACTGTAGTGATGAAATTCTTAAATTATTAATCAAGAAGAAATGTGTAGTGATTTGGTAACTCAAATGCAAGAGACATAGTTGCACGATAATAGATCTTGTCTGTTTTGTTTTTTTTTTTCCATCCCCAAAGGTTAGGTATTCAAGGGCTCTATAGATAAGGGTTTTCCATGTGCTGTATCCCTCTGATATACGTGCAAGGTCCAACAATCTTACTCGGCCCAATATCTCATGGCACTATTTTAGGGAACCAACTAAGGAGACTAGACCCTGCCCTTAGCCATACTACCTGACTACCCAGGTACTAGAGAGTATTTTCCCGAGTGTTTTTCTCGGTGGAACTATAGCATTCATGTGGCCGATCAGTTTATCTAAAGAGGGCTTCAGAAAATCTAGGTTGATCTGTATACATGTGTTCTCTGATGCACAACCACTCGAAGGGGTACCAATAGGGGTTACAAGTGTTGGTTGTGGAGCCTGGTTATCTTCCTGATTCGGAGGTCCTTGCTTTCAGTCGTTTTTATACCCCATGAAGACTTTACACCCCAGAAGTATGTAAACAATTGCACGTGGGGGAGTGTAGAGGGGGGGTAGCCCCTCTGCGGGGTTAGGGGGGAAGCGGGCCCCCGAAGGAAAAATTGTCTTGTAAATGTATATTGTAATTTCATTGTAAATCTGGACTGTTCATTATAAGGTTGCAGATCTAATGATAGAAATAATGTTAGGGTTTTTTTCCCTAGAAGGAAACCCTCTATTATGAGGGAAATGTATTGTGACTATGCATTATGGCGAGTATTGTATTTTGAGAGAGGAGATTGTGAGAGAAAAAAGAGGAAGTTACAAGGGGTTTTGTTGTAGGTTGTATCCCTTCATTTGTTGGATAATATAAATAAATGAAGGACCTGGAAATTTCTCTGGTGGACATATCCCACATTGGGTGAACCACGCAAATCTGTGTCTCTATTGTATTGTACATCTTTTGAGTTTTTTTTCTGCATTTGTTTTATTTTATTGCTCCATGGTCCTGTTTTTCTAACAACTGGTATCAGAGAGAAAGGTAACTCGCAAGAAAAGAGGGTTCCTAGTTCGAGTGGGAGCAATGTCAGAAGATGGAAATTTTAGGGTCAAGAAATTTAAAGGCAAAAACTACCAGTTATGGAAGATGCAGATGGAATATTATTTATATCAGAAGGATCTATTCCTACCATTGGGCGGAGTAGCAAAGAAGCTGACGACCATGAAGGACGAAGAATGGGAGATTCTTGACAGAAAGGATATAGGAGCGATATGGATGATCTTGGCAGCATCAGTGGCTTTCGATATTTCAAAAGAAAAGACAATGAAGGATTTGATAGATGCATTGGATAAACTGTATGAAAAATCCTCGGTGTCTAATAAGGTATTTCTAATGAAGAGATTATTTAATATGAATATGTTGGAAGGTGGGTATGTTGCAGATCATTTAAATGAATTTAATATGGTTACTAATCAACTAAGTTCTGTAAAAGTGGACTTTGATGATGAGGTTAGGGGTCTTCTAATCTTGTGCTCATTGACAGAAAGCTGGAATGACTTGGTCATGGTTGTAAGTAACTCTGACTCTGATTCAAATACTTTAAAATTTGATGATGTTGTTGGTGTTATCCTTAGTGAGGAAATGCGATGGAAAATCACAGGTGAGACATCAGGTAATGCATTGAACATGGAGAATAGGGGAAGACAAAAGGATAGAGGAAAGGGCTCAGGGAACCGCGAGAATTCTAGGAAGGGAAGATCCAAATCCAGACTTGGAAAGACAGAATACTGTTGGAATTGTGGGAAGAAAGGACATCTAAAGAAAGACTATAGAGCTCCAAAAAAACAAAGAGATGGACAACAAGAGAGAAATCAGGAAGCAATTTTCACAGGTGATCTGTTACAAGATGCTTTGATTATTTCTTTAGATAATATTTCTGAGTCTTGGGTAGTAGATTTAGGGGCTTCATTTCATTCCACACCCGATAGGAAATATTTTCTAGATTATGTTTAAGGTGATTTTGGACAGGTTCATTTGGGTGATGATGCACCATGCAAAATTGTTGGAATGGGAAAGGTAGAAATAAAGCAACACAATGAAAACCAATGGTTGTTGAAAGAGGTAAGACATGTTCCAAATTTAAAGAAAAATCTAATTTCAATAGGACAGTTGGAAAGTGAAGGTTATGTATCCATATTTACAGATAAGATGTGGAAGGTCATCAAAGGATCATTGGTGATAGAAAAAGGAGAGAAGGTAGGTACATTGTATTTATGTACTAGTAATACCGACTCTTCTATCTCTTCATCTTCTACAAGAGTGGATACAACACTATGGAATCATAGGTTGGGACACATGACTGAGAAGGGTATGCAGATACTTCACAAAAGAAATTTGCTACCAGATCTTAAGCAAATTGATTTGGACTTCTGTGAGCATTGTGTTTATGGAAAACATAAGAGAGTCAGATTTCTCAAAGTCAGAAAAGAAAAGAAGAATGAAAGATTAGAGCTTGTGCATATAGATGTATGGGGACTAGCTCAGGTATCATCTCTTGGTGTCTCTCATTATTATGTTACTTTTATTGATGATGCAACTAGAAAAAATTGGGTTTATTGCATTCGACAAAAATATGATGTTTTTGATACTTTTAAGAAATGGAAAGCTTTAGTTGAGAATGAGATAGGAAAAAGTTTGAAGTGTCTTAGATCAGAAAATGGAGGTGAATATTGTAGCAAGGAGTTTGATTATTACTGTTCATACCATGGGATTCACAGAGAGAAGACAGTTCCGAGAACAACACAAGAAAATGGTGTGTCAGAAAGGATGAACAGGACAATCATGGAGCGTGCAAGGAGTATGAGATTGCATGCTAGGTTTCCCTTAAATTTCTAGGAAGATGTTGTAGATACTATTGTTTACTTAATAAATAGAGGACCTTCAAGATATTTGAATGGTAGAATTCCAGAGGAGGAATGGATAGGAAAAAAGGTAAACTATTCTTTTTTAAAAACTTTATGTTGTGAAGCATTTGTCCATATTGATAAAGAAAATAGAACAAAGCTTGAGTCTAAATCCAAGAAGTGTACCTTTATTGGATACAATGTTAATGATTTTGGTTATCGATTGATGTAGGATCATCGTACAAAGCCAAAGCACGTGCCTAGCCAAAGGAACAATTGGACATGCAAATGAAAAAAGGACATGTTTTTATGAAAACGTTTTGAATTTTGAAATCTGAAGCATTAATGTAATAGCTAGGAGAAGCGTACTTACATTTATGTCATGGAGATATGAACAGATCTGGAGAAATTTCTCTCATCTGCCGGATGTAATAGGCATTTAATTCTGTTAATGTTAAGTAGGTAGATATGAATGTTAGATTAGACAGTTTAGAAGCGTAGGAGGGAAAAATGATGATAGACACCCTCACCCTTGTATCATGGTATGATTATCATCATTTAGATTAGATAAGTTGTAGAGTTGTAGCAGAGAGTTATAGAGAAGAACCCATGTACAAGAGCACTTGAGTTAATATATGAAACTTTGACTCAATTTTCATGGTGTTATGATGCTTACTATTTACATTAGTTAAATGGTATGTTTACAATTGTTTTGTTTCTCTGTTATGCATTTATTCCAATGTTGTATTGTGTGTATGATTTCATGTAGAATGTATGAATTCCATGAAAGAGGAAGAATGAGTTTCAATTGTTTCTCTCCCTGAGAATTCCTGCAAGGAATGCAGTGAACGTCCACAAGGTGTGCATTGAAGAGGGTCTGAGTTTTATCTCAGAAAGCTCAAGAGAGATATCATTGTTCTCATACCAGGAGAAGTACGGGTGAAGCACAGAGCCATGCAAGGTGTGCACGGGCTAGTTGAAATCTTTGAACTTATGAACCAAAGGGAAAGTTGAAGGAATACTATTGCAAAGAGTGAACAGGGTCGAAGATTCAAATAACCAGAGGTTATTTGAAGGTTTTCCATAAGGAGTGGGAGCAGGGATCCTTTTGGAATCTTGAGTTTGCAAGTGAAAGATCAGGAGGGATTTAACCCTTCAAGTGGTCAAAGGGAGATGAAGGTCAAAAATCATCTCATAGAAATCAAGTTCAGGAGGGTGAACACCGAGTCATTTGGGCAGAAGTCATTGAGAAGTGAATTGGGTAGTCAAAATCCTCTGTGGAGAATTCGCGAAATCGCGAGGACCGTAGGAACCAGTGGAGCTGTAAGGTGGTTAGGAGTTGGACGAACCCACCACCCTGATATAAGGAATTAACGTGGGCATTGATCATGGTCATTTTGATTCATTAGATCATTTCGTGAATTCAAGATTCGTAAGTTTGGAGTGCAGGCCAAAACCCTTGGTCACTCTAATTCCCAAATCGCAAAGGGGATTATCAAGTGTGGAATTGAACGGTGGAAACACTTCATGGAAAAGTGCCAAAATTCCATGGACCATTCGATCTTGTAGATCTGTGAGGAAGCTAATACTGAGCATCTTTTAGTGTTCAAAATCTTAGAAGGAGTAGTGGTCGTTGAATAAGAATCAACAGGAGTCGTTGATCTCGCACGCTAATTTTGATATTTCGGAATTCGAGAAGTGGAGGAGGCTATGATTTTGGAGTCGAGAGTTTCAAACTCCCGATATGAGAAATACTGAAAAGATCTGAACCGTTAGATTGAGGGAGGTTCACAACCATCGATCTCACCAAAGGAAAAATTTCAGAGTTCGAGGAATCATAAGTGAAGAGAAATGATTGTTGGTTGTTCGCTCGAAGTCCCGAAAGCCAAAACTAGTAGGTAACATGTGGGATGTGCTCGTCGTGTTGGAGCGATCAACCATCATTGAAATTTCATGTTTCAATGATTGCAAGAGTGGTGGCATTGCATCGAGAACCTCCAACTTGTGAAGCCCAAAATATTTTGCAGCTTAAACAAAGGGTTTAATTAACTCTTGGTGTAGTTTGGAGAAGATTCTATATTGATCTCGGCCCGAGGGTAGGGGAGCACGCGCCATTTGTGGTATCAGATCCCATAACAAATTCTTTGATTTCTATAGCAGAGAGAGGAAGGGAGAATTTTATAACCATGCTATCGAGAAGAAGAGACAGGAAAATACCTGATCCAGTAGTGGAAAGATAAATGCACAAATTACGTGCCAGACTTGATGCTATGGAGACAACACAGAGGTGGACAGTTGACGATGGGGATATCAATGAAGTTGAAAGTGAAAATGAATATGGAAATGAAGGAGAATAAGTTGCAGTCGAAGATGCTGCCGAAGAATGCCTATTCAGGGCTATTGCAAGGACAGGTGCTAGGGAAAAAATGGACATTCCAGTGTCCGAAGGCAACTTGGATGTTGAAGAAATTTTATACTGGATTAGAGCTCTAGACAAATACTTCGAATATGAGGATGTCAAGGAAGACAATAAAGTAAAACATGTCATTAATAGACTTAAAGGGCATGCAACACTGTGGTGGGATGAACTGTTGGATGATAGACGTTGCAAAGGCAAGCAGAAAATCAAGAGCTGGGATAGAATGGTTGCAAAAATGAAATCCAAATTTGTACCCAGTGACTATCAAATCACTCTGTTTTGGAGGATTCATAATTTGAGACAGAAGCTAATGTCAATGAAATAATACACTAAAGAATTCTACAGGATAAACATCAGAGCAGGTCATCGAGAAAGCGATGATGAAAAATTTGCTAGGTACATGAATGGTTTGCGATATGACATTCAATATGAGATGAGAATGGTGACCATTCAAAATGTGGAAGATGCTTATTAGATACCTCTGAAAGATGAAGAGAAGCTGAGCCGAGAACAAGGTCAAAGAGGTCGAGGTAGAATTCAAAGTGGAGGCAAGATGATTTCCCAGGAAAAAATTCAGAGACCTAAAGAAGAGGAGAAGAAACCTCAACCTCAACCTGAGAGAGGAGGAAGCTCATAGGGAAGGAAATATGCTAATAAAAATACTTTTCCTTGATCCAGAGGGAGAGGGAGAGGCAGAGGAGGTGAAGTGAAATGCTTTGTCTATGGAAAAATTGGACATAAATCCTATGAGTGTCCAGATAGGAAGAAAGATGGTGGTGAAACTCACATTACCGAATATCAAGGACAGAATGTTGAGGCAAAGGACGCTGAGGGTGGAAGATCCTTAATGAATCGGAAAGTTCTCTTGAAACTAGAGAATCAAGTAGAGAACCCAGCCCAAAGAAACAGTTTGTTTTGGACTTCTTGCAAAACTAAAGACAAAGTATGCAAGGTCATAGTGGACAGCGGTAGTAGAGACAATATCATATCTACAGAGATGGTAGAAAATATGGAGCTGGAGACTATTTCACATCCAAGCCCATACAGAGTTTCATGGCTACAAAAATGACATCAGGTAAATGTCATTAAACAATGTTTAGTTGAATTTAAAATAGGAGGATATAAAGATGAAATATTATGTGATGTCATTCCCATGGATGTTTGTCATCTATTGTTGGGTAGACCATGGAAATATGATAGAAACGTGGTTCATGATGAGAGAAAGAACACGTACACCCTGGAGAAAAATGGTAGGATGCACATGTTGCTTCCGATTAAGGATAAAGAGGTGAAAACATAAATGAGCAACATTTTAGTTCTCATGAGTGGGAAGGAACTTCTTGATGAACTTAAGAAGAAGGAAGACACACAATTTATTGTGGTAAGGAAACCCAAAATTGTTTTGATGAGTACTAGAATATATGATTTACCAGAAGAAATCTAGGAGTTGCTGGGAGAGTTTTCTGATATAGTAGTTAACGAACTACCATGTTCGTTACCACCTATCAGGAGTATAATTCATCATATCGATCTTATATCTGGAGCTAGTTTGTTGAAAAAAGCAACATATCAGTTGACGCCACAAGAAAATGAAGAAGTTAAGAGACATGTCCAGGATTTAATGGACGAAGGATTGATTCGAGAAAGCTTGATTCCATGCGTTGTTCTGATAGTGCTCATCCCAAAGAAAGACGGAGGCTGGAGAATTTGTACAGACTCAAGGGAAATCAATAATATTACCATTAGATATAGGTTTCCATTACCAATGATGGATACGGTGAAGAAAAGACATAAATATTTTCACTGGATGGAGGAAGCAGAGAAGATTTTCAATCTACTAAAGAAGAAGATCATTGAGCAACTAATTCTGGTTTTGGAGGATTTCAACAAGACATTCTAGGTCAGGTGTGATGCGAGTGGATTTGCAATTGAAGCGGTCTTAAGCCAAGAAGACAGGTCGGTCACATATTTCAGTGAAAAACTGAATGAAGAAAATATTAAGTACTCCACGTATGACAAGGAATTATATGCTGTCATACAAGCGCTGAAGAAATGGAGACATTATTTGGTTCCCAAGGAGTTTGTTTTGTATAGTGACAATCACGCTTTACAATTCATGACTCGACAGGAAAAGTTGAACCAAAAACATTCTAAATGGGTTGAATTCATGCAGAATTTTACTTTTGTGACTAAGCATATTTTTGGAATTGCTAAAAAATTTGTTGATGCTTTGAGCAGGAAATGTTTGCTTATGCAGGAATTCAGAGTCAAGACTTTGGGTTTTGATAACCTCAAAGAAATGTATAGGGATGAACTAGATTTTAAAGAAGCATATGAGGCGTATGAGAATAAAATTCTCAGAGACAGAAACCAATGTACTGAGTATATGATCCAAGATGGATTATTATTTAGGGGCAATCAACTATGTATTCTGAAATGCTCCATGAGGGAGAACCTACTGAAGGAAAAACACAGTGGAGGATTGGTCGGACACTTTGGTCATGATAAGACGTTCTCAAAGTTGAATAGCTCATATTATTGTCCAGGGATGAGAACATATGTTAATAAATTCATGGATAGATGCAAAATTTGCCAGCACATGAAAGGAAAAAGGCAGAACACAAGATTATACCAGCCATTACCCATACCTGAAAGGCCATGGGACTAAGTGAGAATGGATTTCATATTGGGACTAACAAGGACACAAAGAGGATGTGATTCAATCTTTGTGGTAGTCGAAAATTTTTCAAAGATGGTACATTTCATACCATGCCAGAAAACTAGCGACGCAACTCATATTGTGAACCTATTTTTCAAGGAAGTCATCAAGCTTCACGGCTTTCCAAGGAGTATCATTTCTGATCGAGATACCAAGTTCGTAGGACATTTCTGGAGGACCTTATGGAAGAAGCTGGGGACAAAATTGTCTTTTAGCTTAGCGTATCATCCTCAGATGGATGGATAGACAGAGGTCCTAAACAAGAGCTTGGGAGATTTTCTAAGGAGCTTAGTGACTGAACACCACATTCAATGGGATCACATTCTTCCACAGGAAGAATTCGCTTACAATGATTCACTCAATAGAAGCATAGGGAAAAGTCCATTCTAGATTGTATATGGAATGAAGCCAAGGAGAGTTTTTGAACTTAAAGATGCAGAACAAGCCGAATTCAGGAGTGCTAGTGCAGAGGACTTTGCAGAAATAATGAAGGAGCTTCACAGCCGAATCAAGGAACAATTGCAGAATTCAAGTCAGGAATACAAGCATAGAGAAGATCAACACAGGCAATAACTTCAATTTGAAGTTGGTGATTTGATTCTTGCGCATTTAAGGAAGGAGAGGTTCCCAAGGGGAACGTATAACAAGCTGAAGATGAAAAAGATTGGACTGTGCAAGGTCATAAGGAAATTTGGGGCAAACGCATATGAGATTGAATTATCCGATGGGGTTGGAATCTCACCGATATTCAATGTCACAGATTTGTACCCTTACAGAGCTGGAGAAGTAGGAACAAAGGATGAGCAAGAAAAAGTTCAATGGACAAAACAAATTCATGTAGCTGAAAATCCACAGATGGAAGGCATAATTGACAAGAGGATTAGCAGAAAGACCAGGAGAAAGGAGTATTTTGAATACTTGGTCAAGTGTAAGGGACGTCCAGTTGAATATGCCAGTTGGGAGGATGAAGCAGCAATTCAAAAGCATGGATAGACCATGCAAGAACTCATGAACAAGAGTTCATGAAAAATTTCAAGTGAGGGAGTATGATGCAGGAGCATCATACAAAGCCAAAGCATGTGCCTAGCCAAAGGAACAATTGGACATGCAGAAGAAAAAAGGACAAGTTTTTATGAAAACATTTTTAATTTTGAAATCTGAAGCATTAATGTAATATCTAGGATAAGCGTACTTACATTTATGTCTTGGAGATATGAACAGATCTAGAGAAATTACTCTCATCTGTTAGATGTAATAGGCATTTAAGTCTATTAATGTAAAGTAGGTAGATATGAATGTTAGATTAGACATTTTAGAAGCATAGGAGGGAAAATAGATGATAGACACCCTCACCCTTGTATCATGGTATGATTATCATCATTCAAATTGGATAAGTTGTAGAGATGTAGCAGAGAGCTGTAGAGAAGAACCCATGTACAGGAGCACTTGAGTTAATATATGAAACTTTGACTCAATTTTCATGGTGTTATGATGCTTACTGTTTACATTAGTTAAATGGTATGTTTATAGTTTTTTTGTTTCTCTATTATGCATTTATTTCAATGTTGTATTATGTGTATGATTTCATGTTGAATGTATGAAGTCCCTGAAAGAGGAAGAATGAGTTTCAATTGTTTCTCTCCCTAAGAATTCTTGCAAGGACTGTAGTGAACGTCCGCAAGGTGTGCATTGACGAGGGTATGAGTTTTATCTCAGAAATGTCGGGAGAGATATCATTGTTCTCATACCAACAGAAGTGCAGGTGAAGAACATAGTCGTGCAAGGTGTGTGCACGCTGGTTGAAATCTTTGAACTTATCAACCAAGGGGAAAGTTGAAGGAAAATTATTGCAAAGAGAGCACAGGGTCGAAGATTCAAATAACCAGAGGTTATTTGAAGGTTTTCTGCAAGGAGTGCGAGCAGGGATGCTTTTGGAAGTTTGAGTTTGCAAGTGAAAGATCAGGAGGGATTTAACCCTTGAAGTGGTAAAAGGGAGACGAAGGTCAAAAATCGTCTCATAGAAATCAATTTCAGGAGGGAGAACACCAAGTCATTTGGGAAGAAGTCATTGAGAAGTGAATTGGGTGGTCAGAATCCTCCGTCGAGAACTCGCGAAATCACGAGGACCA
This sequence comes from Picea glauca, assembly GCA_000966675.3. Lineage (NCBI taxonomy): Eukaryota > Viridiplantae > Streptophyta > Pinopsida > Pinales > Pinaceae > Picea > Picea glauca. Next base: position 112,775 of record JZKD02S1672491.1, read on the forward strand.
TAGGATCTAATGGAGCTGTAAGGTGGTTAGGAGTTGGACGAACCCACCACCTTGTATCAGAAATCAACGTGGGCATTGATCGTGGTCAGTTTGAGCCATTAGATCAATTCGTGAATTCAGGATTCATAAGTTTGGAGTGCAGGCCAAAACCCTTGGTCACTCTAATTCTCGAATCGCGAAGGGGATTATCAGGTGTGGAATTGAACG
>JZKD02S1672502.1:0-22817 GCA_000966675.3 Picea glauca
CCAAGAGCACTTCCAAAATGAGAGGTCAAATAATAATCCCCAAGTGAAGCTCTACCCCTCCTTTTATCCTTCTTCCATGCCTTCTAGAACTTTCCCCTTTTTGACTAAATCAAATGACTTCTAGAAATTCTCCATTTTTGAGTAGATCAAATATAACTCCTTTTGACTAAATCAAATATGACCCTTATCTCCCTTTTTACTTTCACTTTAAGATTAAAAGTCAATTTTAATAATGGATAATAACTTATTAATATAGCGTTACATTATTTCCTTAATGTCACTTTTTTTTGTGTTCAAGATTAGGGTTTTTTTTTTTTGTAAGTGATTGTGAGTATCTGTATTACTAAGAAAGCCTAATATACAAAAAGAGGAGCTCCCTAGTCTGCCAAAAAGGAAACCATCCCAGGGGTTCCAGAGTTACGTTCTTTGAGATAGCATAGGGATATGGATGGACCACCACATTGGGAAACTAGTCCAGTCCCATCATATTCAGTTTTGACAAGCTAATCATAACAAAACCAAAAAAACACAAGACACCAATTAAGAATGACCCAATAATATTCCTGAACTTTTGCTGCCTGACACTAGTCCAGGATTATGAGATTCTTCTTTCCATATTTCACCTTGTCCTTGCTCTCCTCCCTTTAGGCCACCGTGTGGGTCTTCTTGATCCGGGCTGGTGCTCCATTCCCATCAGCAAGTGTGATGTCCATATGATGGACGTAGCACAAGTATAAGTGGAATTGGGCAGCCATTCACTCCAGCTTCTCCTTCCCATTCTTCTGGTCCTCTGCAATTCGTTTTGTACTAGCCTCCAGGTTGCTGAGGCGACTCAGGATTTCTTTTAGCAATTTTTTTTGGGCCTTGTTACCCTTCCGACTGGCATCTTTATTTTTTGTGCTCACTTTTCCTATTAACATCCTTGTCCGCCATGCCATCTCTATCGTCTTATGGTAGAGTGTTTCCCTAGACTGCGTGGTTCCTGGGTCCATTATCCAATCCTCTTCCCGGCTCAGTTCCTCCCAGGCTTTGCCCTAGCGCTTGGCTGTGATTTCCTTCTCCCATATGGTGATGGTTGCTTGACCCTTCAGGTTGAACAACGCCTGAAAAGTGCCCTTGGCGTCTCGGTCTACTTTCTCCATCCTTGAAATCTTCCTATGGCTTATCGGATTTCGTCCATTTGGGTATTTCCTTTGACGTGCGTTTTCTTCATACGCACCATCTTGGTTGGCTTGTGGTGTTTCTTTCCCCGAAATATCCTCCTGTTCCTATATACCCAGGGGTTCCTTCTTGCCGAGCCCTTGTTTTTGTGGTGGCTTCTTCGGCTACGCTTTCTCTGACTGCATATATTCCTAGTGCTTTGCCTCTTATGTTAATTCTCCTACTGTAGACTCGTCCTTGCAATCATGGTCTTCCCATAGAGGTGGTCCTTCATGTCCTTTTTCTTTGTCTCAGTATGTGTGACCATGACAGTCTGTCCATTATCCCTACACCGACCCTTATCCCTTCTCTTTGTGTAATCAACTTTTCTCTTCACCGTACCTATTCTTGTAAGGGGTGTGACCCTACTGGTGCATGGTAACATCTTTTTTCCTACGTCACTCACAGCCTGCTAAGTCTCATTTGTACTTTCCCCTGAACTAACCCTACACTTGTTCCTATTGATGTGACCTTGAGGTCATACCTCCATCTGTTGTGTGGTTTGATCCCGCATTGTCACTTGTAATTGGGTGTTGGCCATGAAGATTCTGCCTGGATTCATCGTGCCCATTGATTGGCCTTGCACCACTCCTCTCGATGTGACCTTTCGTACTTAAGCTTCTGTCACAGTCTTTTGTCACTAGTTGTGTGCAGTTTGCTCTGAATTGACCATTTGGGATGTTGCTCCAGGTGGTGTCTAACTCTGATCCTTACTTGCTAACCTCTTCATTAGCGATTCTATCTGCCAGGCCATTCGCTGACCTGCGTACCCAGTGCAACTCCATTGTGTTCATCTTTTGCAGATGCTCTTGGATATTTTGCAAGGAGTGTGCCAAGTGCTAGTGTCTCTGAACTTTTCCCACTCTGGTGCCATTTTGGAGTCTCTTCACCGTGTTGATTACCAGAGTTGAGTCACCTTCCACGATAGTGTTTGTCATCCTTTCACAGCTTAGAATGTCGAGGTCGATCTCCAGGGCTTCGAATTTTGTTGTGTTGTTAGTTGACTTTCCCATAATTGCGACATACAGCTGGATTATGTTGTCTCCACTATCCCTGATAACCCCACCCATTCCTTTCATGCCTGGGTTTCCTTTTTCTGCCCCGTCAAAATTCAAATTGAGAGACCCTGCTGGGGGGGATTCCATTTGCACTCACCTAGTTGGATTTGCGGTGGTTGTCCTATTTGTGTGCGGTTGCGCCTGTCTTTTAGGTGAAAATATTCTAGGACTCTAGAGTCCCGACCTGCAACTTGCACTTTCCCATTTTGGTAGTTGCGGCTCTGCACCGTTTCTCTTGTCATGGAGATTATTTTTTATTTGATTTTCTCTTCCGAAAAGATTTTATCCTTGATTATTCGTCGGTTCCTTTCTTTCCATATTGTCCATATGATCATCCTGTAATGAGAGTCCAACATAGATTCACCTCTTGATTTTCACAATAACTCTCATGCCAGTTGTTGATGGTTGCGCAGATGTTACCTCGGGCCCTATTGGACTGTTGAAAAATACCTGCCGCCCAGTCGTAGATCTCTACTATGTAGATACATTCATTGAGGAGATGATTCATTGTTTCTTCCTTGGAATGACAGAGGTGGCACCGTGACGGACCTATGAAAACCCTTTTCCTTAGGTTTTCCTAGGTTAGAATTCGATTGTGAAGTACTAACCTTTTGAAAATTTTAATTTTTGGCCACTAGGGGCTACTCTAGAGCTTATCCCATAGTTGCGCTGGGTATTTTTGGTCTTGGTCCATGATGTAATGTTGAGATTCCTTCAAGTTGAATTCCCCACCATTTTTTCGACCCCATCTTAATTGGTATTCATTTCCTCCTCCACCTCTTTCACGATGGTTGTTTTCTGACCGCTAGTTTGGGAATTGAAATTATCCCAGATTCTCCATCTATTTCGATCTGTTTCTTGCTTCCAATAGTGATGGAAATTGGTTTTGTCTTGCACGATCATGTCCTATTGGAGTTCCTCCCTGTCTGGATTTCCCATCTTGGGTTCCTGTTGCCAGGCATCCTCCCATAATCTGGTTGTTTTACCATTCCTTACTTTCTAGAAGCTGTGTGTCTAGACCCAGGTCTTGTTGCACCAAACTAGGTTCCAGATGGTTGATCCCTCCTTGGTGCCCATAAAACGAATTTGGTCCTGGTCGCTTATATATGGGACATACTTGGCCTTCCATAGGGTTTCCCATGGTGTAGAAGTTTCTTTAACCAATTGCCACCAAAGTTTTTCCCCATAGTCTTCGTTGGTTACCTGTGGATCTTGTAGCCCCAGTTCTCCTATCTATTTTGGCTTGCAAACCTTCTCCCAAGCCACCAGGGACCATTTTTTCTTAGTTTTCGCTCCTCGCCATAGGAATTCCCTTTGGATCATCCTTATTTTTTGTAGTATCCCTTTGGGGGTGGGAAATAAAGACATCATATATGTTGGAATTTCTTGTAGAATCGTCTTGTTCAGTACCAGTCTCCCCTCTAGGTTGAGGGATCTATATGTCTAGTTTTTCACCCTCTCATGTAGCTTGTTTATCACTCCTTCCCAAGTTTCCATTTTGTAAGCTCTATCTATCAGGGGGATGCCCAAGTATTTAGTTGGGAGAGTTTTGTGCTCAAAGCCCAAAATATTTTCCAAGTTCCTTTGGATTGCAGGGTTGGTGTTGAAAAAGTAGATCATCGATTTGGAATGGTTGATCTCGGCTCCCGAGGCTTCCCCAAACTATTTTAAGATCATTTTCAAATTTTTTTCTTCCTTGACCATGGGTATGCCATGGAGTAAGGTATCATCCACAAAATGTTGGTGTGTGGAAGTAGGGAATTTTTTGAAAGGTTTGAGGCTTATAATTTCTCCTGCTATTGTTGCGCTTTTTATGCTTCAACTGAGACCTTCCATCATCAGGATGAACAAGAAGGGGGATAGCGGGTCTCCTTGTCTGATGCCTCTAGTAGGCTAGAAGGGTTTGGCTGGGGCTCCATTTATCAGTAGCAAGAAACTTGTCATTGAGACTAGGCTGAGAATCTAGCTGATCCAGTGTTGGGTGAACCCAAAGGCTTCCAGAGTCTTAACCATGTAGTGTCAACTAATTTTTTCATAGGCTTTTGCTAGGTCAAGTTGTATTATCATTCCCGCTCTCCTCTGGATTTTCAGGGTGTGTATTAGCTCATGAGCATGGATGATGTTGTCCATGATTTTTTGTCCTTCCACAAAAACCACCAGTTCTTGTGAAATCAATGTGGGTAGGAGGGGTTTCAATCTATTGGTTATGACTTTAGAGATGATCTTGTAAACCACATTGCATAATGATATGGGTCTGTAATGGTCAGGGGTCCTTGCTTCATTTTATTTGGGGATTGGAGTAATCATTATGGCATTTAATGCTTTTAGAATGGAGGCCGACCATCTAGAGTCCTCCACCACCCTATAAACATTGTGTTTGACCATTTCCCAATAGGATTTGAAGAATTCCACTGTGAAACCATCTGGACCTGGGGATTTCCCGTTGGGCATCTCCTAAATGACTTGATCAATTTCCTCCTTAGCTATGGGTTTGTTTAGGTTTTTATTATGTTCCTCGGTGACTAGTCAGGGGATGTTTTGCGTAATCCTCTGGATGGCCTCCATTCGGTCTTTGTTGGGTTCCTGGGCTATCCCATGGAAGTGACTTACCAAGGTATTTTCAATCTCCTTGTGGGATTCTCACTCGATCCCATCCCGATCCCTAATTTTCAGGATTTTTTTGTGGGCTCTTCTGGAAATGGTTGTTCTATGGAAAAACTTGGTGTTTCTCTCTCCTTCCTTTAGCCATTTGATTCGAGACTTTTGGCACCATAGAATTTCTTCCTGCTAGAATATTCCTTCCCATTCCTATGTCATTTGGATATCTTCCTTTTTTTGGTCCTCTGTGTATCCCACCTCTATGCAAACTTCCTGGAGTCTTCTCATTCTTTCTTCAATATTTTTCTTCTCTTAGTTTATGTTGCCAAAAATTTCCTTGTTCCACTCCCTAAGCTAATATTTGATGTACTTTAGTTTCTTATAGAGTTTGAACATCCATGTACCTTTCTCTGGTTGTTCCTCCCACCACCACTGGTTGATGTTCTCCTTGAAGGTGGGGTGTTCAATCCATAATTTCTCAAATCTGAAAGGTCTATTCTTCGGGGTGGTTGGGAATTCTGCTTCCAGTTGGACTGGCCAGTGATCAGAACCCTCCCAAGGAAGGATGCTGCAATCTAAGGTTAACCCCTGCATAATGATGGATTCCGACACTAAGAATCTATCTAGCCTTGTCAAAACTTGATGTTGATTTATATTTTTATTGTTCCAAGTGAAGTGTTCGTTATTGGTTTTGATGTCCAGCATCTCTGCTGTGTCTATGAACATTGAGAATTCTTTCTCATCTCTATCCAACCTCCTGGTGCCTCCTTTTTTTACGCAAGTGATGTGATGATGTTGAAGTCCCCTGCCAGGATCCAGTGGAGGTTGTTGGAGTGGGTTTTTAGGTCTTCTAGGTCTAGAATCATTCTTCTCTTTTCCTCTAGCATCTGGGGTCCATACACATTAGCTCATAGAATCATCTCTGTATTTCGAATGATTTGCATGTTAACCGAAAGTGTGTGCCTGGTAGCCTCAGCTACTATTAGGTTCATCACTTGTGAATTCCACAAGGTGAGGATTCCTCCTGCCATCTGCTGTCCTTCGACAACCAACATCTTGTACTTGCTCCAATGTTTTTTTCCTTTTTTTTCCATTATGTATACAATGCATTTTATCTCTTGGATGAAACAGAGGTCTGGTTGTTCCTTCCTAATTCTATTTCTAAGAATTCTCTGCCTTCATGGTATGTTTAGGCATCTTATATTCCATTTTATAATCTTCATTTAAACATGCGGGGGGGAATTGGGAAAGAGATTTTTGATCTTACCTGAGTTTATCAGTAGAGCTCCTAGTTACTGTAGGGCTACGTTGTTTGATTTCCTACCTTTTTTCCTTCTCGTCTGCTTGGGTGAGAGTTGCAGTTTTCCTTCACCTGCTTTGATTCCTAGGTGCCCTATCTCCCTGTGTGTGCGTTTGAGTCCTCTGGATTTGGCTTCCTCTCTTAGGAGGAACAAGTATTGGATGCGATCTAGTTTCTCTGCTGGTACATTGTCTATGCCCTGCCTTTTCCGTTGCTCCAATATGTTCAGGAGATCGATCCATTCCTTTTCCACAATGTCTCTCAGATCATGATCTTCTGTTCCTACCTCTCTTGGAGTCATTTCCATGTCTTTGTCTGCCTCCTGCATGGGAGTGGGGGTATCTTTGTTTTCTCTGTCCATAGGAGTTGTGCTACCCCCATGTCTCATATCCTTTCTTGGGCTACTTGTATCCTCATTTGTAGCTTGTTCCCTAGATTCTTTAGCTTTTTTTTTTCCTTTCCTCCTTCATCCTCTTTGTTGTTCTTGTCTCATCCTTCTGCTTTATTTTTGGCCTCCGAGTTTCTCCCTGTTGGGGTTTTATGTTGTTTCTTGTTAGCTCTGTTCCTATGGTTTGGTTTTATAAACCCATCTTCGTCCTGCTATAGTTTGGTGTTCTCCGCTTCTTGTTTTTTAATGATTAGACATTCTATGATTAGGTGTCCATGTTCATGACATCTCCTGCATCTAAAGGGGATCTTCTCATAATCAATGTTTTGTATCCATTCCTCGTCCCTTAATTCCAGGCTTATGTCTTTTGGGAGTGCCCCCGACACATCCATATCTATGGAGATTCTTGCATAGGAGGTGTATCATCCTTTTAGGGTTTCTTCTGATGTCTTCACGTATTTTCCCAGTTTGTTACCTATTGCTTCAAAGGTGGAGGGTAGCCAATAATATAATGGAAAGGAGTAAAGTCTCAGCCATACATGTACATTTTTGAAGGTTTCGTTTTCCAGGGAGAAGTTTTCCTTCCATGGTCGCATGTGCAGTCCTGCCGAGGCATGGAAGTATGCCCCCCCCTCAAAGATATTATCCCTATCTTCTAGGTTCATGAAAACTATTGTAAAGAATCCTTTCGATCCCAGGTGAAGATCCACTTCTTCACTTGGCTTCCGTTGATATTTAATCCAGTTGCACAGCGTTCTTTCTGTGGGCCACAACCCCAAAAACTTGTAGATTAGCACATGCATGTTCATATGGTCCCTATATAGTTGTGTTTGCGGATCATCCAGTATTACCTTGGGTATCATTGATGTCTTTGGTTTACATGGGTTGCACCCTTATGCCCCATTGGGGCTCTCCTTTTCTTGCACAACATTTTGAGGTTCTCTAGCTTCTTCCCCCATGCCGTCGCTTCTCCTCTGGTTACTTTCCTGACTCTTTTCCAGTTTCGATCTCGAGGTGCTTTTCATTGGTGCCTTGAAAACTATGCCTCATGGGCCTTGCCCTCTATCTACTACTACCTTCTTGTATGAGGGGGTTCCATTACCACCCCCCTTGATACTCATGTTGTCCTCTACTATGGCTGCGACTACCAAACCCTAGTTTGCAGTTGCTCCCACCTCCTGGTTTCGCTCTCGGCGCTCTGATTTGATCCTCCTTAATGTCACTTTAAACACATAACATATCCTAATTAAATGGTATTAAGTAACCCCTTTTGACTCCCTTTTTCTTTACTTAGAAGCCACATAAGTCATTTCCTCTATCGAACAAGGGAATCCAAAAATGGTGACATGACAGTGGGGTGTGTTACAGAGTTGTATTAGAACAAAGTTCAAACTCTAGGCTTGGTTGTCTAGACCTGTCAACTATGATGGTTGTATAAATAATTCCTCATGTTTGGAGGACTAATGGAAATTCGCTAAGGTCAATTCATTTGACCTATAGTAAAAGAAACCTATTGTTGGGCTATCCATTTAAGAAAAGTAAATGGATTTTCGAAACAATAATTATGTGTTTGCTGGAATTGAGAGGTTCCAAAAGATAAATGACATGTTCATTAAGATCCCGTTTTAATTTGTAATACAAGTAAAAAGAGTCCTTTGGATTATTGCTAGTTTCATAAAGGAGGTAGGATTCTAAGAGTATAAAAAACACTCAAGTGTTGATGGGATCATTAAGGTGCACCCTTTGGAAACTTGATATGGATAGTAAACCAGAGAATTGACAACCCTCACCCTTGCTAACTGTATCTAATGATACACTATGTTGTTAATGGGGTTTAGCAATTATCTCTCGGAAAATAGGTCAAGTGACATGAACATATAAGAAATTTCTCCGAGCTCATATCCTTAATGAGTAAATTTATTGTTCACAAGGAGGAATGTATGTATATATTTCTTGACCTGAATGCATGCCTATGCATGTGAATGCAAGAGAAAAATGGTTGGAATACATATAGACTTAAAATAGCTCGTGGTTGGTTATAAAGTATAGTGTGATTGTAATGTCCCCGGGCAAGAGATTCCTAGGCTTGGCAAGGACAACATGAAAGTCACATAGATCAAAAAGAAGGATTTTCTCCCAGGAGCCACTTACGCCCACAACCCACAGGCCCTCATTCCCCAGATGCCTGTCCCACCCCAAGAGTGTACACCTTCACTATCACAAGTCTATCAGTTGTCCACCTCCCTTATAAGGCTTGAGCAATAGGCTGGATCAAAAGTCTTAGAGTACTATAGATACTACAAGACTCCCTCCAGGAGAACTCACTTCCTCAACACACTCTCTCACCTTGAGAGAGTTACTCACAGGCTGGACAACTTGCCTCTTCTATACAGCTCCTAAGTCCAGTGGGTAACCATTGCATCAAAAATTGGGTATGGGCTCTGGTAATGACAACAAGCCACACCAGTCTAGAGAAAACATGAGTATCAACAACAAAGGTTAAGGCGCAATATGGCTCAAAAACTACATAGCTGTGTTGTGCTTCATAGGAAAAACGATTAGCTTCATAACATGGGTGTGCAGGTTTTAGAAGTTGCAGAGATCGATGATGGAGGCAATGGCTGGCTGTGTCAAGGCTCTCCATGTCTTAGTGTGTGCATCAGTGGGGAGTATGACAGACTTCCATAGTGGCGACAATCGTGAGAACAGTGAGGGAACCCGAAACGAGTTGACTTTCCCACCTAAAACCTGCATGCGCCCAGGTTGACACCTATCTTTCTAAAGCTGCATGAGCTCCACTTAACACTCGTTACCTTTACCCAGGAACTTAGGGCAACATAGGTTATGTCAAACCTTAGCCTCTGGGAAATAATAATATAATATTATTCCTTTAAAGGTAATCCCTCTAGATTAACCCCTATTCCTAAACACTTATCCCCTTCCCTTTCCCTACCTATTGGAGTTTAGTCCCCCATAACTCTTTCTTCATGGTCAATCTACATGCAACAATGTAATTTTATTAATTATGTGAGTATTTACATATACAAAATCAAACTCATTGGCCTTAGCATCTGGGCTCTCCAGCCTAATAAACACATAAGTCTTCCAACTTATAAACACTTGGCTCACCATCCTATAAACATAACTACAATTCAACAGGGGCTTGGCCTTGGGGTGTTACCGTGATGATGGATCCTTTTGGTTGATTATGATCTGATAACACCATGAAAGTTATCAGTAATAATAAAATGTCGATAATTCTAGTATATATAGCCTTATGAACATAGGGAAAAGGATCCATAAGGTGTTGATCCAAAATCTAGTAAAGAGAGTGTTTGGACAATCTCCAAAAGACCAGTGGATTAGATGACATCCATAGAGGGATGATAGCCATACATGTATGGTTTGGTATGCATTCCATATATCAGGGAATTGTTTCTGATAAATGGAATGCTTTTGTAGAAAAGGGACAAGAGTGACCTCTTGTTGGTTGTTGTCAAATAGGACAACATATTCATAGATATCCCTATGAGACTTGTCATATGAATGGTTTTAATATCTCAGGAAGGGCTAACAGTAAGTAAAAATTTCCTGTCTATGTGAATGCCATGGAAAAATATGCAAGTAGTGGACTTGCATACTGATATTGTTGGGTATTTGCACGAGTAGTAGTGTATGCATTGCACTAGGAGTGTAGGGGGGTGTAGGGGTTCGGGGGCAGCGCCGCCGATAAAAAAAAATTCCTCGGGAAACATGCCACAGTTTTTCCTCATTTTTCATGTTGCCTCGATTTTAGTGTCCATTGTTGGGCAGTTTTTCGGCACATGGTTTTTTTCCGATGGTTTTCTATTTTTGGTTATGGAATTAGGGTTGTTGACTAATCCAGTTCAATGGGTTAGGTTTTTGGATGTCATTGGCTTATATATGTATATGTATTGTAAACAATGTATCACTATGAATGAATATAGAATATGCTTGTTTTCTCGGTTTGGGTTTCCAAGGGAGAAATCTTTATGTAATGTTTGTATTTTCCATTGTATCTTTTCTGTTCTTTTACTGGACATCTGTTTGCAGTAAATATTGTCAAAGGTTAAAATCTACATTTGGTATCAGAGCTTTGTTGGCTTTAGGGGGGATGCCTTTGTGGTCAAGGGTTTGGCTCATAACTGTGATAAGCCTTGTTAAAGTGGGAGATCTATGGTATTGATTTTTCAGGTGAAAAGAAATGGTGAGCAATTTGAAAATGGATATCAAGAAGTTTAATGGGAATTTTTTTTAGCTGTGGAAGCTCAAGATGGAAGATCTATTGGTGGACAGAGATCACTGGATTGCGGTAGATCCAGGTATCGCACCTACATGAACTTCAACAGATGACTAGAAAACGTTGGATCAAAAGGCGAAGAGAAAAATTCGACTGTGTCTCTCAGATTTAGTATTACTGAATGTGTCAGAGGAAGCTACATCCAAGGATTTATGGGATAAGTTGGGGAAGTTGTATCAGTCTAAGTCCCTAGTAATTAAACTATTCCTATTAAATAAGTTGTATAATATGAGGATGAGAGATGGAGACTCGGTGGAAGAGCATTGGAACACCTTCAATACCGTGGTAAGTCAGTTAGTATCTGTTGAGATTAAAATTTTAGATGAAGATAAATGTATCAGTTTACTGTGTTCTTTACCAGAAACGTGGTATAGTCTAGTTGTGGCCATAGGTAGTAATACAACTGCCTTGAAGTTTGATGAAGTGGTCTCATCCTTGTTGTCAGAGGATATGAGACAGAAGAATATGGAAGGATAGAGCACATACACATTATTTGCAAGAGGACGCTCCCAATAAAGAAATAGATATAAGTTCTCAAGTGGGAGATCTAAGTCTAAGGGTAGATCTAAATCTCTAGGAAATTTTGTAAAGGTATGTTGGAGATGTGGAAAATAAGGGAACTACAAGAAGCAATGTAGATCCAAAGTTGAGAAAAAGAAGGGATCTGAAGAATCTCCTTCTACAGAAGAAAATACCTCCAAGGAAGAAGGAGGGGATGTGTGCTTGGCTTCTTCAAACACACATGAAGATCATGAGGCATGGTTGGTTGACTCGGGTGCATCCTTTCATATGAATCTCCACAGGGAGTGTTTCTATGAATATGAAAGGTATGATGGAGGTAATGTTTTCTTAGGTGATGATTCGACAACCAAAATCATAGGATGAGGAAAAGTCAAGTTGAGGCTCATAGATGGAAGGATTAGAAAACTACCTGGTGTTCTGTACATCCCAAGATTGGCCAAAATTTTGATTTATGTAAGAAAAATGGACGATGTAGGGGTAAAAACAATATTTGAAAAGCAAACCTGCATGATAGTTCGAGGAGCAATGGTGTTGTTGAAGGGAGTTTGGTTTGGAACTCTGTATAAGATGAAATGAAGCACTATTAGTGATGGGTGTAATAGTTCCATTGTTCCTGATATTGGAGTTGAAGAAGAAAGAACTCCAACAATCTCTGGAGAAAAGGTTATGCTTTGGCATCAAAGACTGGGGCATATCGGAGAGAAGGGTCTTCGAGTACTACATGGTAAAGGTATGGTTGAAGGTATCTCTAACCAGGGATGATTTTAGGGGCTAAATTTCACTCATGGGATAATTTTCCATGGATTTCCCCAAAAACAGATTCGCTATTCTAAAAATGATTCGCCCAAATTCTATAGTATAAAAATATTTTACCTTAAAAATCACAATTTTTTTATACAAACTATATAAAATACTTAGAAATTTGAATATTTTTACAAAAATATCGTCAAACATTTTATAGTTGACATATGAAGGATTAGTAAGATTTGTCGAGGTTTCTACATTTTAAAATAAATTTTCATCCTTAAAATAATCCCTATGTCTAACTTCTCTCTGGATTTTGATTTATGTGACCATTGTGTATATGGGAAGCATAATTGGGTAAGATTCCCTTCTGGTGCAATGAGGGAAGAAGGAATTTTAAAGCTAGTTCACAATGATGTTTTTGGACCTGTGTCGGTCCCAACATTGGGAAAATATCTGTACTATGTCTCAATTATAGATGAATTCTCGAGGAATGCTTGGATATATTTCCTCATGAAGAAATCTGAAGTCTTTGACAAGTTTAAAGAGTTTAAGGATCTTGTTGAGAATCAAGCAAAGAAAAAAATTAAGGTGTTGAGGACAGATAATGGCAGAGAGTTCTGCGGGAATGAATTTGAAGAATTCTGTAAGAAGTGCGGTATAGCAAGGCAGAAGACTAATCCATATACACCTCATCAGAATAGAGTTGTAGAAAGGATGAACATGATGTTGATGGAAAAACAAGGTGCATGCTCAGTGGTGTCGGGTTAGGGAAATAATTCTGTGCAGAGGTAGTGGGTAATGCATGTTACCTGGTCAACAGATCACCCTCATCAGTGATGGATGACAAGACTCCATAAGAGGTATGGGCTGGTAAAAAATATTCTCTCACAAATCTCAAGGTATTTGACTGTGATGCATATGTTCATGTTCCAAAGGAAAATAGGAGTAAGCTAGATAAGAAGGTTGGAAAGTGTATCTTTATTGGATATAAAGATGTTATCAAAGGTTATAAGCTTTGGAACCCAAAAAATAAGAAGGTAGTGTATATTCGAGATGTGGTATTTAGAGAAATGAAGGATGTTGTTAAATAGGAAGTCCTACCAAGTAAGGAAGAACTAGAGAAAATAGAGTTTTATTTAAAGGATGATGAATCAGACTCTACAGAAGAACAAGAATCAGAAGAACAAGATCCTCATACTCCAATATTGAGGAGATCGGTTCGAGAAAGAAGACTACCGAAAATGTATACTCCACCTGATTTTCGTTCAAATTTTTCTTTGTCTATTATTAATGATGATTCTATAACTGTCAGGGAGGCAGTGGATTCAGAGGATGGAAATCTCTCAAAAAAGTCCATGCACGAAGAAATGGAAGCCTTGAATAAGAATGAGGCTTGGGATCTAGTGGATTTTCTGATTGGAATAAATCCCATTGGAAGCAAATGGGTATTTAAAAAGAAGCTGAATGCATATGGAAAAGTGGAGAAATACAAAGATCGAATAGTAGGAAAGGGTTATTCCCAGGTTGAGGGAATTGATTTTGGTGACATTTTTTCTCCTGTTGCCAAGTAAACCTCTATAATATTTTTGTTATATGTTGATGTTGTATTTGATTTTGAAGTAGAAAATATGGATGTGAGGACAACATTCCTACATAGGGATCTAGAATAATAAATCTATATGAAGAAGCCAAAAGGATTTGTCGTGGAGGGAAAGAAGAAGATGGTATGCAAGATGAAAAATTCCATGTATAGTTTAAAAGAATCACCAAGGATGTGGTATCAAAAAATTGATACTTATATGTTGGGACTTGGTTTCAAAAGAAGCAAAGAGGATCATTGTGTGTATTTTAAATTAATTGGTGATCATTTTATTTATTTGGTCTTATATGTGGATGACATGTTGTTGATAGGAAACAATAAGGAGATTATCTAGGATGTGAAAACTCAGTTGTGTTCTAAATTTGACATGAACGATCTCGGTGCTTCAAATTTCATTTTGGGCATGGAAATTAAAAGAGATCGGAAAAAGAGGAAACTTTGGTTAAATCAGAGAAAATATGTCGAGACAATATTGCAGAGATTTAATATGCAGGAATGTAAACCGGTCAAGATTCCTATTCTTGTTGGTGTAAAGTTATCTGTAGATCAGTGTCCCAAGACACATGAAGAGGAGGAGGACATGTCTTGTGTTCCATATGCGAGTGTAGTTGGTAGTTTGAGGTATGCAATGATCTGTACTAGACCAGACATTGCACATGCAGTGGGAGTTTTGAGCAGATATATGTCAAAACCAAGGAATGAGCATTGGACAACAGTAAAAAGGGTTTTCAAGTATTTGCGTGGCACCGCTAGCTATGGATTGTGCTACCAAGGAATACCAGGATTGAATAGAGTGTTGGATATACATGGTTTTTTGGATGCATATTGGGATGGAGATATGGATCATAGGATATCTACAAGTGGGTATGTGTTTAACCTGTTTGGAGGAGAAATAAGTTGGATGAGCAAAAGACAGGTTGTTGTAGAAATTTTAACTACAGGAGATGAATACATGGAAGCCACTCATGAAAGTAAGAAAGAAGTATGGCTACAAATATTGTGTTCTAGTATTGGGTTGGTACAACAAGCTATAAGGATAGATTGTGACAATCAAAGTGCAATTTTTCTAGCGAAGAACCCGACTTATCATTCAAAGACAAAACGAACAATGTTGCAGATTCATTAAAAAAATCTATGAACACTGAGAAGCTCTCTTGGTGTAGAGGATCCATGGGCATTGTTGCCCTGGATTGTTGACTATGTAACCCTGTAACCCCTTGTATGCAAAGAAAACAACAAGTGGAAGAATGTTGAGTATGTGTTATATTCTTTGCACGAGTAGTGAGGTGAATGGTCCAAGATCATAAATCATGGACAATTTTTCTTATATGCTTGAGAAGAATAGTCCAGATAGATCATGGCTGATGTTTTACATTCTCAGCACAAATGCTCTTCCAGATCTCACAGATGTGAGTGGAAGAATGGCCCAGATGACTCAGTTTATATCATGATATTGTTTTATGCAGTTTGATATCAGATGATATGATTTCTATGGATAATGTATGTCTCTGGATAGTAGATGTATTCTACTGTGGTGGATGTGTTCCACTAGTTGTGACTATGTGTCATTGATTAAGTAGTTGTGTGCTACTTGGTGTGGTTGTGTACCACTGGATAGTAGTTGTGTACTAATATGGATAGACACATTTGTGTTCTATTGAATGACATTGTTCAGATTTCCATGTAGACTATCAATAGTGTTGAAAGTGATTATCATCTAGATGGATAGTCAGTGTGTTGATGGACAGACATTCTCCAAATGGAAAATAGTCTAGGAAATTTATTCTTCTAGGACGTATGTTTGGATTAGAAGATTAGTCCTAGTATCCCATGTCGTGGCTTCCAACATCTGTTGGAATAGTTATTCTTCTAGGACATATGTCTGGAGTATAATAATGGTTCTTGTATCACTCTATGGAGTGAGTGACTTATTCAACAACATGCCTAATTACTCTGATGGAGTATGGCTTCGAGAGATGATACAATTGATGCTATCAGATGATATTGATAGTGATGATGGTGCTCATGATCTAATCATGAGATAGCATGTATGGGTATGATGGTGCTACCGGTTGAATGGTATGTTTGTGCTAAAAACCATTGCTTTCAATACCTCCCTAGCTACGAGGGAGTGTTGATATTTTTGGTAGATGCAGGAGGTATTAAATTCCATGCGTAACCCTGACAAGAATAGAATATTCCAAGAAGCAAGAAGAAACCCTAAATATTTGGACATAACCCTAGAAGAAAAGTCAGCTAAAGGAAATATTTAATATTAAGTTTTTATCCTCCAAAATGAGAAGTCGGCCTAGACAGCTAAGGAGGAGCAGTATAAATACAGGACGCAAGATTTGATTTGACACACACAGTTCACAACTACAAAAATTTAGTTGTGTGCAAGTATGGAGAGCAACTGCAGCTGCAACTACTGCAACTTGTATTTTCAGTTTCAGTCTTTGACTCTCTCTTGGTTATGGTTTGGACTTTATTCTTGGTATTATAACTCTGCAGAGTGATACACTACCTTGATTGGATATTAGGCCTAGAGTTTTCTTCTGGAATTATTCTCTATCAAGGTTAAGGTTCTTGGGGGTGGCTTCGACTTATGGTTGGGTGACAATATTGTTATATTGTCTATGGTTAAATGAGCACACCTATATTTCTATATTGTCGGGTTTGAGGTGCAGTTTGCTAGGCCCACTCTTGGGGGGTGCAGGGGGGAAAACGTCCCCTGAGAAAATTTATTTTCCTCGGGAAACATGTCACATTTTTCCTCGTTTTTTTTGTTTCCTCAATTTTCATGTCCATTGTTGGGCGGTTTTTTGGCACATAGTTTTTTGTCGATGGTTTTCTATTTCTGGTTAAGGAATTAGGGTTTTTGACTCATCCAAGTCATTGGGTTAGGGTTTTTGGATGTCGTTGGATCCTATATGTATATTGTATTGTAAACAATGTATCACTATGAATGAATATAAAATATGTTAGTTTTCCCGGTTTGGGTTTCCAAGGGAAAAATCTCTATGTAATGTTTGTATTATCCATTGTATATTTTTTGTTATTTTACTGAAAATATGTTTGCAGTAAATATTGTACAAGCTTAAAATATACATATATGTGTGTGTGTGTGTGTGTGTGTGTGTGTGTGTGTGTGGATTGAATGTGTTAACAGGGTTTCCTAGTATAGTATGAAGGTATATATGAATAAGTGGACTGTGAGGAAAGATTAATACTTGTCAGGTTTGACTAATACTGTGTCTTGAGGCAAGGAATGGCTATATCCTAACTCAAGCATTTTCAAATCTCACTAGGATAGGTGCGATAGGTGGGATTGTAACCCTGGGCTTATAGCTTGTTCAAAAATATCAATTATCCCTCGAAAAATAAGTTCTTGGGCCTGATGTTATTATCAAATTTGTAAGATTTGTTGAAAAATAAAATTAAAAAATGGAAAAGTGCTTCTAAATGAAATTTTATAAGAGTTAAATGAATAAATACAATATAACACACATTTAAAAACTTATTACACAACAAGTTTTGAATTGAGAAGAAATCAGAAAATGATTTTATTGATTTATTTTCTAAGTTACAACCAAGTTTCTCTTTACAAACCCCTGCGAGGGTTTGGACCAGAATTAGACTTAGAAGTCTAGGATGTAATATAAAATCATACAAAGGTAATTGGTGTATGAAAGAAAAATACCAAGACTAAAATAAATTGGATCAATCCAAGCTACAACCACATCATAGTCTTGACTCTGCAAATAGCCTTAATCAACACTGAAAATGAATTCAAAAATTCTAATCAAACTAAACAGACTATCACAATAAATGAATGACCTTCTGAAGCACGTCCAAAGTCTATACTTCCCTATCCTTTCTTTTTCTACCTTTAGAGTAACCCTACTATCAACAAGAGGACTTTTCTCTCAAGAAACTCAGAAATGAATGAATGAATAATGATTCTCACTTGAGACAAGAGTAAACCTTATCAGAAGTATATCTTTGTATTCTCTTCTATATTCTTTGCCCTTTCTCTTTTCCTTTTAGCCTTCAATAGTAGTTCAAGTGGTTCAACTACCTTTTTTTACTAAGGTTAATTAACTTTAGTTAAGATAATACAACTTACTTTATGATAAGAGCAAGTAATAATAATAAAAATATATAATAATTAATAGGTGGGGCCCCTATATGTATTTATTTTTTTTAATTTCAAAATTCCCTTGTTCCTCCACATTTTGTTCAAGATATCATGCACACATCATCATAAGAATATATATAAAGAAACAACTAAAATATTCATTCCACATCATCATAAATACTTGTATCTCCCAAAATACTTTAAAGGAATGATATAAGTCTTTCAAAAAATAATATTATGTCAGTTGTCTAAAAATATATATGCCTCGAATGTCAAAAATGAAATGTCATCATAAAACAAAATAAAATTAAAAATAACATTTTATGTTTGAAGTAGACTTTCTTTGTCTACTTCCTTCCGATAGTGCTACCCTATGCTTAAGTAAATCTAAATAAACCGATTTTGTTTCCTCGACTCTAGAAATATTAGGATGCATGTCATAAAATGTCATTTTTATTACATCATCCACAAGATCAGAAGGAAGGGACTTGATTGTGTAGGAATAAGTATCTAATGCATTAGAACTAACAAAAATGGTAGTCCATTTTGCTTTACTTTGTTGAGGTTCAATACCTAAATATTTATAATTTTTTGGAAGATGAACAAGATGTACATGTGAGGGAACATAATAAACATGTTGAGCAAGTTGTAACAGAGGAGGACAAAGTGGAAATGACATAGTGGGACAATGAAATACACTAGGGGGATGGTTAGTAGACACATTCTCCCAACCATCATTGCTTGGTGACACATGTGGTGGCATATGGGGTTTCTCAGGAAAGTCTTCAATGCTTGGGTGCGGATAAAGAAGAGGTATAAAAAGTGTCCACTACTACATATTGAAAAAATTCCAATGAACTATTTTCAATGGTACGGACAAAATTGGTTGTACTGTCGAAAAATACAAGATAAATATTTAAAATTTTCAAATTTTTTTCAATCCCGCCCATATTCGTCAAACTTGAGACAAAAACCTCTCTATTAGTATCAATATTGATGCTAGCTCTATCTTCGTCTCAATACCGACAATACCTCTATATTAATCTAAATACAAATGAAACCTCTAGATTCGTCTCACTACCAACGATAGTAGGGCTAGTCGTTACTCTGTTCAAACGGTCACCCACTATTTGAATAAGTCAACATTAACTTGGTCAACTGTCGTCGGAATTCCAACGAACACAAATAATACATACGTCGCATTTGAGAGATGTTGCGACAATTTTTCTATAACGACGATGGTTTAGAAAGGGTATAAGGTGTTCTTGTCAAGAAAAAAACAATTTTTTTTTCATATGTCAATTTCATCAGAAAAATATACTAGATATTATATTACACCACTCAATTTTATAAGATAATCATCATTGTATTTTTGTGGGAAAGAATGTCAGAAAATATTAGAGGTGGGAAAAAAAGTAAAAAGGGTGAAAAGGGTGATGGTAGATGTTATTTCCCTTGCAAAAGATGTTGCACTGCATGTCCCATAAGAATTTTAATAGAAACAACTAAAATACATTGTAGGAGATATGGGCACATTGACAGGGGATCAAATGAATATTATCCTGTAGTAATTAGCTATATATTCATTATCTATCGTTATATTGATTGTATTTATATTTTTGTATTGTTTTAATATTTGTTATACACATTAATTTTGCATCATTGTTTGTAATTATAAAGTTATAATTTCCCCCTAACTTTATGCAGAATGCACCATGTAGTAGTAGAAATGATGTTGTACAAGTTGAGGAACATGAAGTGAATAATGAAGATCAAGTTAATGATCCCATGGAAGAAGATGAAAATAATAACATAGTTCAAGATGATTGGACAAATCAAATGATCCAAGACTTGTTCTCTCAGTCGGATGAGGATGGGGACAATGATGGTATTTATCATGAACCTTTGATTCAAAAGGCAAATAAACGAATTTATAAAGGCTCAAGAGAAAATCTTCTCTTCGCTACATTGTTGTTGGTGAACTTAAAGGTTATGAATCATTTGTCGAACACTTTTATGACACAAATCCTAAGGTATGTAATATATTTCATCACATATACATAAAGGTTGATTTTTTTCTTTTTTTTTTAGTGTTAATTAATGTGTAAAATAAAAATGCAATATTTATGATTAATATTCTTTATATTAACTGGTATTTTTTATGTTGTATATTGTTAGGTCAATTTATGTTACCATCATCAAATATTTTACCTCACACATATCGAGATTTACATGCCATTATGAAAGACATTGGAATGGAGTATCAAACTATAGATGCATGTCCTAATGATCATATTATATGTTATGGACAACATGCATCAAAAATAGAATGTCTACAATGCATATGAGTAGATATCGAGCAGATCAAGTAACAAAAAGGGTTCCTTGAAAGGTTCTTCATCATATTCCCATAATTCCATGTTTACAATGATTGTTCAGGTTCGAAAGCATAGCACACTTTATGGATTACCATGCACGAAACATAAGTGGATATTGTCTTCTTCAAATGCCTGCAGACAGTTATGCATTTAGGTAAATTGAGGGAAAATGGGCAGAATTTAAAGATGAACCTCGTAATGTTAGGCTTTCATTGGTAGTTGACGGTGTTAATCCATTCAGAGAGATTAGCTATATTTACTTAGTGTGGCCTATTTTTGTTATCAAAAATAACATTCCTCCTTTTTGTTATGTGCTCCAATAAAGAAGGAGCACATAGTGTTGACAATGATTGTTCTAGGTATTTTCTTACATTAATTTTTTGAATGTAACATTTTCATTTTTTCATTTTTTTCATAATATATTTTATTTATTTATTTACTTATGTAATATACATATCATGGTATTAATTATGTATAATTTTAGAAAATTAGGTAAGTACCAAGTTAAATATATGAATGTATATATTGATCCTCTTATCGACGAGCTACTAAAGTTATGGGCTAACATCACTATGTATGACATCTGTAAACCAATTGGGGAGAAGGAATTTCAATTCTGTGGAATACTTGTATGGAAAATTCATGATTCCCCAGGACTAACACATTTTGTGGTATGTAACATTATGTTTCACTTTAGACGTACTATATAATTATTTAAAGATAATATGCATGTTTTTTAAATAATCCTATCATATAATTGACATTAATCCATCTATTGTAGGCCTTCAAATGAAGGGTAAGTTTCATGTCCATTTTGTGGTCCTAAGATGAAGTATGATCATTCAAAAAGATTAGGAAATATGGTGTTTGATGATTATATGCACTTCCTCCCTAAAAACCATAGGTATTGTACTACTGAAAAAACATATTTTCAATTGGAAAGAAGAGACTAGATTAAAACCACGAAGAATGACACCTCACATATGGAGGTTGGAATATAATATAAATCATCAAGGTACACAATTTATTTATGTATCGTATATGTAATGTTTTGAATTTTTATTTTAATTATTGAATTTATTTTACCGTATTTGATAATTATTGTTGTGATTTCTTTTATGCTTCATCAAGGTCTCCATCGTGAAGGTATTAATAATGGGCTTCCATGAGGAATGAAATGTTATCCCACTCAATTCATGAGGCTTCCCTACTATGAGGAGCTGAAAATAGCTCATTTGTTTGATACAATGCATATCGGGAAGAATGTGACAGAAACGTTATGGTGAATAATAGATGGTAGGAGGCATAACGAAAAAATTGTCAAAATTTGTACGAACATTCAGGAAGCCAATCATGCAATGAAAAGTGTGATCCGATCAAATAGCGATGGAAACTGAAATTACCTTCCATGGTTATTAATAGAGAAGCAAAGAAATGATGTAAAAGAGGTCATTCAAAGAATTAAATTTCCCATAGGATTTTCTTCAAACATAAATAATATCTTAACAAAGAAAGGTGAATTTGGTGGGGTAAAAATACATGATTGGCATACCTTTATTAAGGTAATAATTTTGGTATACATATTTATATATTGGGCGTATACAACTTTTAAGATTTTTATTTTTTTTGCCTACTTTGGAAACAAATAACAATTCATTTTTATTGTTACAATATGTTCTACCACTATTTCTCCCAAATGACTTTGACAACAACACCAAACAAGTTATATATGATCTTGGCAAATACATGAGGTAAGTAGTTGTGATTTATATGAAAAATGTTTTTTCAATTTTTTGTTGTACTTAATGACATATGTTTTACTTGTAATGTAATATATTTTATGTTTTGTTGAAACATGTTATTTTCTTGCCTCATGATCTATAGATGGTTGCCATTAAAATAAATCCATCAAGATGATATAAAGTATTGGAAGAGAGAAATTCCTCAACTAATGTGTGAAATGAAAAAGTTTCTACCTCCAACATTTTTCATTGCATAAGAACACTACCTCATACACCAAGTTGAGTAGATTAAAATGTATGGACATATACACACAAGGTCAATATGGGTGGTGGAGAGGCACTTGAAATCATTGAAGGCTTTGGTTAGACAAAGAGCACGTCCTGAGGGTTCTATGGTGAAGGGATATATGGTATATCAATGCATGGTGTATATTAGTCAGTATCTTCCTAAATTAGCAATGCCAACTATGCATGTAGTGGATTGCATTTGAGATGTGAACTCCATCAAAAAATTGAACAAGAGCACCTATTGGGGAAAAGTAGAATGAAGAAAGTGAGAGGTAATTAAATTGTGGAGATTTATAATACATATAACTTTTCATTTTTTGTTTAATATATGATCATACTCATTTACATTTATTCCTTCATAAATTATTAATATTTACCATGGTTTTAACTAATATTTAATATTGGTGAATTATGATTTTTTTATTCAGTTGCTCAAGATTGGGATGCCCTACATTTATACATTGCAAACAATCTTGTCTAGATGAAGGTATGGATTGAAAGATGTAAACAACATCATGGAGGTAGGTTATCATGGAA
>JZKD02S1672502.1:39032-51427 GCA_000966675.3 Picea glauca
TCTAAAAATGAAGAAGACTTGTAATCTTGAAAATATTTGCAAGTAAAGTTTATGTGTTAAAAGCAAATGGATCAACTTTGCAACACATCATTAATAGGATTTACTCATTTAAGATACACATAAACAATATCATAATCAATGAACATAAACACATAACACAACAAATGATAAAGGAGTTCACCCCTCTCTTGGGCTACATCTCCTGGTCCAACTTCCAATGGATCATTAGTATTATTTTCTCAAAGTGCTCAAAAACTGTGCTTTACAATGCTCAAAATGACCAACAGACTGCTCCAATGGCTTCAGAGCATCCAAAACCCCTAGTTGGGCTTCGGCACCTCGTTTGGCCAAAAAATGAAGAATTTAGGCTTCCTTGAAGTCTCCCCTTCAAGCTTGTTGTCTCTACATATACAAAACGCACCCTTGTCCATTCAACCTAGCACACACGCAATTTAAAGCATAAAAACCCAGCACCGAATGCAACCGCACCAACGGTGCGAACTGTAGGACGGCTATGGGTGCGCCAGCCCCTAACCGTCAAACTCTCGGGCACATGCGGTCACCATATGACCCCACGCAAATATAAAAAGGGCTAAGTTTAAATCATAACTTCCCCGCGCGCTTCGTGGCAAGGTCACATGCCATAGATCATGTGACCGGAGGCTTAAACGTATACCCCGTGCATTTGAACTGTGGTTATGTCTGAACCACGGGACTGGGCTCTGTTTTCAATACAACTCCTGTGCATATATTATGGGTATGGTCACATGTTAACACAATAGAACCACAGGTCGGGGCTAAGCCCCAGCCCGACCCCCCACCATAACAAACATTACTCTAATTCAAATACATTAAAATGCATATAGTTAACAAGGAACAATGCGTAGCCCATTGGCAGGGCAGACTTTGCAAAGGCTTTGACCGGTGGGGGAGGTCTAAGGTTCGAATCCCACGGACTCCATATAATTTTGAACCAATATAATGGTGCCACGTCCCGGCCCATGATTGGGCCACGTGCCACCCAACCACAAACCAAAACTTCCATGTGTCGAAACATGATTTGTCCAACTGTCAGCCAATCCAAAACTGCCATGTCAGCATACGGACTCTGCCACGTCAGCCTGTACGGACTGCACAGTCAGCGTCCCTTTTTTTTCCTGTTTGACGATTCAAACAGATCGCAATATCTCTCGCTCCTGACGTCCGTTTGAACCCAAACGAGTTGTGTTGGGTTCTTAACAACGAGGCCTATGTTTTCATTCGATTTGAAGCAATTCCGAGCACTTTGAATTTTTGAGCAAAATTTGATCCCCTGATCAGGAAGGATGGATTCCACATACCTTCTTACTCTACAAATTTTATTTCCTTGACTGGCGAATTGTAATGAAAAGGGAAGCAATCTCGCTGCATGACAGAGATGATTCTGTATTATGGATGGTTACGAATTTTACTGTGCATGGTCTGCACTTTTATGCGTGTGCATGTGTTTTGTCTGGTAAGGTCTGCATCCACTTAATTGAGAGACTTTGATTTTATGGTGCTTTTACTGAAATGCTATTTGAGTGCATGCATGTTAATTTGAGGAGTCTGTGTCCAACTTACATTGATACTACAAATTTACTAAGTTGTGACTGCGAAATTTACGTGTGTACTGATGGCGATTTGAAATGTGCATACTCACTCTTACCTTAAAACGCCCTTTTTCCCCCACATACCTAGCGATTTTATTAAGCATCGATTCAACATATAATTACTATGAATAGCGAATATTTTTATTGAGATTTAATTAGCAATTTTAGGGAGTTAAAATCCAACTGGACCACACTTACTTGGGAACTGATGCATTTATTGGTGACCAATAGCATGCTTTTTTCCTATGTGAATTTAATGGATAACATCACCATGTCTGACAGCATGCCAATGCTAGGCAGCCACAAAAAGGGTCAGTGATTTTACCTTATAAATTTTGTTTACCCGCAATCTTGTAGATAGCCAAGTCGTTAATTCTTTTTACATGACAACTTTACCTTTAGACAACGTTCGGTTGATTCCTGGAATAAAGGACAACCTTATTTATAGTTAATGGTTAATCACTTCAATGGTCGGTAAATTCTTCGACAACGATAACGACGACAACATCTCTTTTGTTGATAGCATCATGGCTATTGAACGTGATCCTTCCTTAATTTAGTAACATCCTTAGCAAAAAGGGTCAGCGATTCTCCTGTGGTGCGATTTTACCTTATAAATTTTGTTTACATGCAATCCTGTAGATAGCCAAGTCGTTAATTATTTTTACATGAAAACTTTACCTTTAGATAGCATTTGGTTGTTTCCTAGAATAAAGGACATCGTTATTTATAGTTAATGGTTAATCCCTTCTGTGGTCAGTAAATGCTTCGACAACGATAACGCTGACAACATCTCTTTTGTTGACAGCATCATGGTTGTTGAGAGTGATCCTTCCTTAAGTTAGTAACATTCTTAGCAAACATAAAATATGGAATACACAACGATGTATCCCAAGATTTTAGTAAACCCTTGACAGTAACCTTTTTGGCAGCAGTATTTCCTTGTTGTCAGCAATTTCCATTAACTAAGGTGGTGTTATCAATAAATACAAAATTACAATGATTACAACAATATTAACTTATACATTATATAGATAGCGATTGAATGCATTACGTCGATTGCAAATTTTTACATTGTCTCAGTTTAAAGATAGCTTAACTCAGCTTTAAAAGACCCTTGTTTTAATCGTTTTAAAGAACATTGGTTTGGTCGTTTTAAAGGGCATGTTTCGTAACTGTTTCAGTTAAAAGATAACAAATTTCTTCTTAGGAAAGTACTTATAGGACTTGGTTTTAGAAAATAGCCACTTCAACCAATCGTGGATAATGACCATTTAATGTGTATCGGTCGGTGTAGGTTTCTTTAGAATTGTTGCGCAAGAAATTTATGTGTTGCGTGAAGGTGTTAGTCGTCCTTCCCTTGCATCGTGTGAATTGGTTGTTGGGTGCTTGAGTTAGTCGTCATGTGGTTGGAAGATAATTCGGTCTCTTAGCATGTTCAAATTTTCTAGGGTTTTGGTCTAGTTGTGTTGTAATGCACCTTGGTTATTGTCCCGCCTATCGCCTGGTGATGGCATGATTCCTGATGAGGGGAACGTGGTGCGCCCTATTGGATAGAGGAAAAGTAGAACTTGGCCGGAGTCTATGCTTCCTGTTGTGGGTGTTGTTGATTGTTGTAAGTCATCGTTGTCGTTTGGGTGGTAATGCCTTCATGTGTTGGGTTTTGAGTGCCATAGAGGTTTTAGTATTTGGTCGTTAAGGCCATTGTGTCAGGAGGGGGATGTTTTCCCTTATCTTGTAGGCATGGTCTTGTTTGTATCGGGCAGGTAGTCGTTTCGCTTTGTTGTTTTACGCATGTTTCATCTAGTTTCTCTTGTGCTAGTGCATGGAGTCGTAGTTGTCTGTTGCTTATTCTATGGGCGTGCTTTCCTAGTCAGGATGTGTGGTCAACTGTTTTCGTCATCGCCTTATTGCCTAAAAACAAAAAAAAAATTCACTTCTTCTTCACTTGTAGTCGTAACAAAGGGGTCGTTACATATGGTATCAGAGCAGGGTTCAACCCTGTGACTGTGGATCGCCAGGATTTCCACTGCAGTAGACCCTTGAGCATTAACCTAGCACTAATTAAAAACTTTAACACGTCTTGGTGGTGATCTCAATCAGAGGACGCCACAGAGGTTCGTTGTGTGGTGTCGTGGAAGGAGGTGTGACGCCTCCAACGCTCGCCCTGTCGGAGTCTAACTACAAGGGGAAGAACAAGTACTTGGTCTAGCTTCGAATGTTGTAAGGGATGATGATGGTCTGACAAGGCCCGTTTAGGGAGTGTCAAAGGCCTTGATTCACCATCTTTACTGAGTTGAGGCTAGGACGCTTGTAGTCGTGAGGGTCCACAGTCCCCCCCATCCAGTACCATTAGCTTTCACCGCAAACTCGAGAAGGTCAAATCTCCTGAGTTCTTGAGTACCCTAGATGGCGCAGCTTCCGAGGCATGGTTGGAGAATATGGCTAGGTTCCTGCACTTAGTGACTATTTCCAACATGAAGATATGCATGGAGGTATTCAACTGAAGGGGAGCGCTCTTCTTTGGTAGAAGGAACTCCTATAGTTTGGAACGTGACCGTCAAAGATGTGTCATGGGAACTATTCAAGGAATCATTCCAGGAGAATTATGTTTTTAAGGAATTCATGAGTGTCATCTCAATGAGTTCAATGCCTTGCAACAAGGCGGTCGTACGGTGCCCGAATATGAGGCCCGTTTTTGGAGTTGCCTCAGTATGCTCTGCACATTTTTACGAAGAAACTTAAGGTCAATGAGTTCGTGTTGGCCTTAGTGTTAGGATCCATATTCTACTTCAGGTACTAGGATTACTAGACTAAAGAAAATGTGTTGGAATGTCGGGAGCACATTACCAGCATGACTACCCAGTGGAGAGGACCGAAGCTCTGGATCAGTCGGACCCACTACCGTGGGAGTTTTGGGCAAGTCCCATCAGATTCATGCAATCGTGAGTAACCGCCAGGAAAATCTCCAGTCTCCTATGCTCGAGATGTCAGGTACCATCGTTGATGAGGTCCTTAGTATTTGATAGATCCTGGTGCTACCGAGAGTTTCATTCTGGTGCAACACTAAAAAGGATTAAGGTAAAGGTAGTCGAACAGGATGAGTTTATCTTTGTAGAGATGGCTTCGGGAGCCAAACAAAAGGTTGGAGAAAGGGTTACAGGTTGTACCCTTAACCTGGGAGATTTTTTCACCAGGGCCAACCTGTACGTCACAATCTGAGGATCTTATGACGTCGTGATCGGTATGGACCTTCTGAAATTGCATGAGGTGATACTCAACTGTAAAATGAAACAACTGAGCTTGGTCGATGATGAGGGACAGTGATGCGTGATTGTAGGCCGGAACTAGGGATTTTCCCTGAGGTTTATCTCTTCCTTACAGTTATATAAGAGCATGTGCAAGGGATGCAAGCTTTATGCGATTCATGCATTAAATGAGAAGGGAGTAGCAAAAGGTATAGAACACCTTCTAGTGGTGAGAGAGTTTGCAAACATATTTTTCGAAAGAATTACCTGGGATTCCTCCGAAGAGGGAATTGGAGTTTACCATAGACCTATTACTGGGGACTGAACTAATAGTGAGGACGCCTTATCGTATGTCAACCCCAGAGTTACAAGAGTTGAGAATGAAAATGAAGGAGTTACTGGACCTGGGACTTATACGTCTAAGTGTGTTGTTGTGGGGTGTGCCTATTATATTCATATGTGTTACAAGGGAAAAACTCTCTATGGCCAAGGGTAAACCACAACAGACAGGTATGACTGCATAAATCAACTCATTTCCAACATATTCTATATAAAATAATGTGCAACACAAGAAAGAGGCCTACCTCGATCCAACGTTTCATGATGTTTCACCATTGAGCACTTTGACCCAAATCTTATAGCCATGAGAAGTTCTCAACAAACAAGAAAATAAAGTATATAGTGATGATATGAAAGTGGTTAGCACATCAGATAGCATAATCCATTAATAAACATTACAAAGATTCCCATGGATAATAATCATATATTTGCAAGATACCAATAGGATGGGAAAAGAGTATTTCTATTAATAATTGATCAACAAAAGTGTCAACGTTACAGACTTCCATGTCGGCATGGTTCGAAACCAAGAAACCAAGTTCCTTCCAACTGGGTCCCCACCACTTCAATCCTCCACCAAAGGAAAGCTCATGACAAAGAGGCAAAGAGGTCCTCTCAATAATAAGGGAAGAGATTCGGGGCTAAACATTGTGTTCAGACTTGAGGGACAAAGGGATGTAGACTCAATATGAAGTAGTTTCTCCAGAGTAACTTTTCTCTCAAAGTTGAATTCTTTCTCCTTCTTTTCCATAGTTCGAAATTGTTCTCTTATAGCTTCCATAATGCAACTGAAGGTCTGAGTTGGAACGTTTCTAGTATATGGAAGGCCAAGGATCAGAGATGTTTTTTTGTGATATGGAAACCCGAACTCATTTTATATTTTCTAGCACAAATCTCGATATACGCGAGCTATAATGGAGCAACAAGCGTATATGCATCTTGCATAGCAGTTAGGGAGCGTATATGTGGAAAAATGTATATTTTTAGCTCTCGATTCATAAAAAAAGGGATGAAAGTCTGCATAGGGAAATGGAAAACGGTCCTTTGTGCAAGATAGCAATTGTGAGGCAAATCTTGCTATAACAAATGTGCCCCCTAATGTGTGAGATCAGGGGAGTATCTTCGATGACCTAAATACATTTTAAATAACCCAAAAGTGGAGTGGTAGAGAACCAGCTGGACGAAGTCAATTTCTCATTACATTATGTACTGACTTTGCATACATGGTTGCTAAGAATACAATGCAGATCCATGTGAAAAATATACCAAACAAGTGTTCATGGTCATAAATAGAAACATACAAATGTGTTTATATGCCAAAAGTTTTCATAGTCACGAACAATGCCCAGTGAAACCAGTCTCAAAAATCAATCTAAAGATATCTGTATACCATGTAGTACAATCTGGTCTCCCATGATCACTTAAGTCAAATAGGTATTGGTCCAATGAAATGGAAGCAACAGCTCAGGAAAGTCGCGGCCACATAGTGATGTTTTCAAGCCTTCTACACTATCCGCCAATGGTGCAAGTCTACATCATGTGAATAAATGAGTTGAGGTCAAACATGATGAGACATCGTTTGATTACCGATCATTGAAGTATACCATTAACAAATGCGAGACAACCTATCGATAATGAAAGTAGGTATCAAGGCACCAATTGCATCCCTACAACTGTGAATAAATGAGTTGGTGTCGAACACTTGAGAGATCCATTGATCAGGAGACATTGATGTATTCCTATCTATCAATGGTGAGAGAGCCTGCCACTAATGACTGCAAGCCTCAAGGTACTCATAAAACTCTAGGTCCCATATCCAGAATAAAGGAGTTGAAGTCAATGGAAGGAGACCCGTTGAAAGGAGAGCATTGAGGCATCTCTCATCAGTCAGCACGAGGAACAAAGCAGGAGCTTCATGATTTGGTGGAGATCAGACGAAGAACATGTTCATGAACCAATGACCCTATGTGTCTTTCGTGTGTGCCAAATGCAAGCGGTACACGAAAAGGACCCTCTAAATATCAATCAATGATGAAAAACTACTGACAAAGGCAAGGAAATCACCAATAAGGCTAATGGCATCCAAGAAACTGCACAAATCCCAAAGTGTGAATATATGTCTTGTCGTCGAACACAAGGGAAACCACCCAGTCAACGACCAATGATGAAATGTCGATTGTTGGGTTCAAGGTGACCTACCAATAATGAAAGTAGGGCCAGGGTGGATGATAAGACCAAAGTATCATGTGATTCTGAGACAAACTGAGGGTATGGACGACATGCAAAGTCAATATTTATGAGGAGTGGCCAACACAGGTTGATAGACAACCTTTGAACAAGAGCATGAGACATATGGTGAGCTCCGATAGCATGGAATCAATGATCTGAAAATTGGATGCAGGAGGCATAAATAACGTTCTCTATAGGGACTAGAAGAGTAATCAGTCGGTAGAGAAGACTATAGCGATATCAACTTCCTAAGGCCATGCTAAAACCAAAATTATGATGACACATGGACTCAATAACTTTGTGCTCTATTCAAAGGAGACATGACTGCTGACAATTACAATATAGTATTCCATTCCCACCCACATTTTTTTGTTTTTTCATAACAAATGGATGCTATGATATAGAGGAGGGACCGAGTGTCGCAAATAAGCAAAACTAGTTCCAGCAGTGGAACGTACCTATGTTAAATGCAAGGAAATGCATGCGGGAGATGGACACTAGGGGTGATGTTCCCTCCAGGGTATGGGGTGTCAAATTTCGAAGGATAAAAACAAGGCTCTACTTGGTTGAGGATGCAAACTACTTAGACAACAGTTTATAACGCAAAGCGAGAACCGGCTAAAGGCTCAATATAGCAAGCGAGGGCATGAGATGCAATCACAACTTAACGCCAAAAAATTTCCTTTTTTATATCTTTTAGTCTACTTGGTGTGAAAAAGGGGTAAACTTGTGCCAAATAAACGTCTTTTCAAATCCAATTTATGAGTGTGAAAAAGATAAGTTCACTCAACAATCTTTTCTATTTTTGATAGCGATTCGGAAAAGAGCTTAACTAGGACTCATGATCTTTCAAATCCAATTTTAACGAGTGTGAAAGGGACAAATCACTCGATGATCTTTTTAGTTTTTGGACGAGTCATAAAAGAGCTTAACTGAGAATCATTATTGGGAGTCTAATCAACATGTAAAGGGGGGGGCCAAGGCTCCTGTCTCGGACTTCTGTCGAAAGTCAGTATCCTGTGGATAGCTGACAATAGCTTGGTAAAACCCAAGGCTTTACACGTCAAGGAGGAGAAGGTGCTAACGAAGGATACAGTCTCCATGATGGTTTAAATAATGTCTTTTAATGGAAAAGACATAGGTGGGGGAATAGGATGTCCCATTAGGTCGTCCCAATCAAAAGGAACCTCGTCAGGACTTGGAGGGAGAGAATTTGGGGGAAGAATAAATCTCTCTCATTCAGAAGGGGGAGGGTGTGGAATGTTGATGACATGGCTAAAAGGTGTTTCATTCTCTTCAGGGAGAGTAGGGTTGACCAAATATTGCACTAGTGTGGCCACTTCTTCAATTATAGGCTGAAGAGGATGTGTAGTAATGGGGGCAAGAGACACTTGACCCTTAACAAAGGGGGTGAGGTTGGTAGAAGATTGTGTTGGTGGAACCATCGATACGATTAAGGGAGGAGTTGTGTGAAGAGAAACCATGGATGCTTCAGAATTAGAAAGGATCTTGGATGAGCCCCACGCTTCTAGTATCTCGACAGTAATAGGACACAAACGAGTAAGGTGACTTCCTTCGCAAGTCTTGCAAAAGAATTTAGGCTTACGTCTGAGGCGTCTAAGCTTCTCGATGTAACTAGCAGGGGAAAGATGTTTCTCTCTTGTATGATGAATAGAGGTGGGAGACGTGACATGGCTATGATTTGGGGAAAAAAGAATGGTTCCCCCGACATAATTGGTAGAGGTTGGGGGCAAGTTGTTGACGTAGTTGGTAGAAGAAGTTAGCCCATCTCCGACATAACTGGCAGAGGTTGGAGATGGAGCACCAGTATGACTGATAGTGACTGGGTTGGCGATTGATGGTGGAATTTGAGTCCACTATCCATGGAAAGATGGATTCTAAAAAATTGCAAGCTAGGCAGGATCTTGGTGTAACTCTTGCCCTAGCCCAGAAAGGTGTTGGTTCACTCCAAAATGGTCCGATGAGGTTTGGACGGGCATCGTCACTGGGGTCTCTGGAGAGACTGAGGTTGGATAAGGATTATTTAAGTGAGGATATATGTTTCCCCCTTGTGACGGGGTCCTGTAAAGAGGGTAGCCCGAACCGTAAAATTGGTTCTCTCCATATGAAAGACCTGGTGGTAATTGAGGACTTGTCATGGAAAAAGTGTTCGAAGGAACTGACATGGTGGACGAAAGATACATGGGTGGGGGGTAATAAGTGGGATAGGAACTCATCTAAGTACTGGCTCCTGAAAGAGAATAGCTAGTATTGGATCCGTAGGGAGGAAGGTTCCAACCTCCCACGGGGACACGACTCATATCAAATGAAGAAGTAGTCATCAGAGCCATGGTGCCCCTGGGTCCAATGCTAGGATTCATATATGTGGGCCAGGGAGAGGGATGCATGGGGGAAGTCATATCAACAAAAAAATGGTTAGAGACCCAGGGTGTAGACTGAGTGTTGTATTTCTACATACCATTGTGAAAAACAGACGAATTTTCCCCCATGAACGTCATGGGGGGGGTAGCAGTAAATGAAGGAGAAACAAGAACTCCACTATCCATGATAAAAAAGACCCAGCATGAAATCCTATAGTCAACTAATGATCAAAGAGAATAGAAAAAAGTCAAATGACCAATATGCATGCAAACGGGCTAAAGTGGCTGAGTGGCCTCCCTCACTAAAGAAGGTATGTCTCATCCAAGAGGGACCTGAGACTCCCCGGTAAAGTTTGGAGGTAATAAAATCAGTTATAAGGGCCCTCGTGGGCTTAACAACTAGTTGGTCAGATCCCCCTGGAGAGGTAATCCCCCATAAAGGTTGTGTGTTGTCCAACCCTTATCTGACTTAGGGTACAAGAAGAATAACCCCTGCAAGTAACCTATGAGATACCTAAGTCAAGCAACTAATAAACCATTGTATAACCAATGCACAAGCAAGTAGTCGTAAGTCTAGATCACCATGTGGGCAGGTTAGCAAAGCCCGAAACCTTGAAAGCATCACCTCTCACAGAGGTATAGGCACTAGCAAGATCCCCAAATAGGAATAAATCCACAGAAATATCTATGACGCTAGGTAAGTATCTAGGGGTTATCCCATCAACTAACTTCGTGCGACCTCGTGATTAACTCTGGTGTGAGTGGAGCCTCCTGATATTACCAATTATACAATGGACTTCTCAACTCCCTATCTCAGAAACATATGTTTATTTAATTTCCTTGGATAAGTTTACTCACAAAATCCTATTCCAAGGCACTAAATCCTAAGCTAGTTTGTGCACTCTAAAAATAAAATCGCGACTAATCAATTTTAGTTTAAAGTGTAAATTTTACTGGTCATGGTTACTCAAAAAGGTATGGAGGTGAAACTCATGGTGTTATGAATCTGCCAGAAAATAAATATGGATATAATGCAAAGTCTATCTTTAACTTTTCAATGAATGATATGATAATAAAAATAGTGCAGTATTCAATTTCAAATCTGCAATCCAGAAGTAAAATACGATCTTTCGCTACATGTGCTAAGCTAATGAAAAAATTCAAAGACAAAAATGCCAACCAATGCAGAATGCCTATTTTTTTGTATTTTCAATATTCTAAAAAAAAAATGCATGGAATTATAAGCAACTTGACAGATGAATTCTACAGTGTATAAAAGAAGTAACTCAAGAAGAATACCAGATAGCCAAGCAAACAACCCAGAAACCAAGGACAAATTAAAAATATAAAACAAAGAGAAAGACTACGCCCAAAAATTCAACTCCAAACAAGCTTCATGTCATCCCAGATAATCTCAACAGGCACTACAGAGACCTAAGAACACTCAATAATCTTTAAATCCTACCCAACAGTCACTCAACCAAGTAAACAAGCAAGGGGAAGTGGTATACACGACTACTCAGAAGAACAAAGCATATATATGCCTCTTGCAATGAGACAACAAGCGTGTATGCGTGAATGTTAGGGGAAAAGGGGCATATATGATTTAAAACAAGGCCAGGCAAGGGTAAAAGGCTGAAAACTCGGACTCAAAGTGAACAAGATCTGTCAAGCAGTGATACGACAAGAAACACAAAGGAAAAAGAGAAATCTAAGAAGAAAAAGTACTTCAACCCTTAGAAGGAATATCTCTCCCCAGCGGAGTCACCATTTTTATTACAAGGGAAAAACACTCTATAGCCAAGGGTAAACCACAACAGACAGGTATGACTGCAGAAATCAACTCAATTCCAACATATTCTATAAAAACTAATGTGCAATACAAGAAAGAGGCCTACCTCGATCCAACGTTTGATGATGTTCCACCGTTGAGCACTTTGACCCAAAGCTTTATACCTACGATAAGTTCTCAACATACAATCAAAGCAAGTATATAATGATGATACTATTAGAAAAAACAAGACCGTGGAGTAATAAAATAAAACAAATGCGGAAACAAAACACATAAGATACACAATACAAGAGAGACACAGATTTACGTGGTTCACCCAGTGTGGGCTACATCCACCAGAGAAATTGCCAGGTCCTTTCTTTATTATTATCCAGCAAAATGAAGGGATACAACTTACAACAAAACCCGTTGTAACTTCCTCTTCTTTCTCTCACAGTCTCCTCTCTTAGAATACAATACTCACCAACATACATAGTCGCAATACATTTCCCTCATAAAAGAGGGTTTCCTTCTAGGGAAAAAAACCCTAACATAATCTCTATTGTTAGATCTGCAACCTTATAATGAACGGTCCAGATTTACAATGAAGTTACAATATACTTTTACAAGGCAATTTTTACTTCGGGGGCTTCGCCCCCGGACCCCGCAGAGGGGGTAACTCCCTCTGCACTCCCCCATGTGGAAGAGTGTACATACTTCTGGGGTGTAAATACTTCATGGGGTATAAACACGGCTGAAAGTAAAAGACCTCTAAATCAGGAAGATAATCAAGCTC
>JZKD02S1672502.1:54008-76059 GCA_000966675.3 Picea glauca
CTTCCGACATCTTCATATTAAATAATCTCTTCATTGGAAATACCTTATTGGATGCCAAGGGTTTTTCATACAATTTGGCCAATGCATCCATCAAACCCTTCGTTGTCTTTTCTTTCGAGATATTGAAAGCCACTGATGCTGCCAGGCTCAGCTATATCGTTCCTAGATCCTTTCTGTCAAGAATCTCCCATTCTTCATCCTTCATGGCCGTCAACTTCTTTGCTACTCTGCTCAATGGTGGGAATAGATCCTTTTGATATAAATAATCTTCCATCTACATCTTCCATAACTGGTAGTTTTGGCCATTAAATTTCTCGACCCTAAACTTTCCATCTTCCGACATTGCTCCCACTCGAACCAAGAACCCTCTTTTCCTGCGAGTAACCTTACGCTTTGATACCAGTTGTTAGGAAAAACAGGACCGCTGAGAAATAAAATAAAACAAATGCAGAAACAAAACACAGAAGATACATAATACAAGAGAGACACAGATTTACGTGGTTCACCCAGTGTGGGCTAAGTCCAACAGAGAAATTGCCAGTTTTTTTCTTTATTATTATCCAGCAAAATGAAGGGATACAACCTACAGCAAAACCTGTTGTAACTTCCTCTTCTTTCTCTCACAGTCTCCTCTCTCAGAATACAATACTCACCAACATACATAGTTGCAATACATTTCCCTCATAAAAGAGGGTTTCTTTCTAGAAAAAAAAACTCTAACATAATCTCTATCGTTAGATCTGCGACCTTATAATGAACGGTCCATATTTACAATGAAATTACAATATACTTTTACAAGGCAATTTTTGCTTCGGGGAATTTTCCCCCGAACCCCCGCTGGGGGCCCGCTTGCCCCCATACCCCCCAGTCGGGGGGATAGCCCCCCTGGACCCCACAGAGGGGGTACCCCCGCTCTGCACTCCCCTGCGTGGAAGAGTGTACATACTTATGTGGTGTAAATACTTCATGGGGTATAAACACGACTGAAAGTAAAATACCTCTAAATTAGGAATATAATCAGGCTCCACAACTGACAGATACGAAAGGGGTTAGCACATCAGATAGCATAATCCATTAATAAACATTACAAACATGCACATGGATAATAATCATATATTTGCAAGATACCAATAGGATAGAAAAGGAGTATTTCTATTAGTAATTGATCAATAGAAGTGTCAACATTACAGACTTCCATGTCGGCATGGTTCGAAACCAAGAAACCAAGTTCCTTCCAATTGGGTCCCCACCACTTCAATCCTCCACCAAAGGAAATCTCATGAGAAAGAGGCAAAGAGGTCCTCTCAATAATAAGGGAAGATCTTGGGGGATGAACACTGTTTTCAGACTTGAGGGACAAAGGGATGCAGACTCAACATGAAGTAATTTCTCTAGAGTAAATTTTCTCTCAAAGTTGAATGCTTTCTCCTTCTTTTCCATAGTTCGAAATTGTGCTCTTATAGCTTCCATAATGCAACTGAAGGGTCGAGTCGGAACGTTTCCAGTATATGGAAGGCCAAGGATCAAAGATATTTTGTCGTGATATGGAAACGTGACCTCATTTTATATTTTCTAGCACAAATCTCGATATACATGAGATGTAATGGAGAAGCAAGCATATACGCATCTTGCATAGCAGTTAGGGAGCGTATATGTGGAAAAATGTATATTTTCAGCTCTAGATTCATCAAAAAGGGATGAAAAGTCTACATAGGGAAACGAAGAAAGGTCCTATTTGCAAGATAACACTGGTGAGGAAAATCTTGCTATAACAACATGAAAGAAGGATGGTTCATGGATATCTTGCATTGACTACCGTCATTTGAACAAGGCAACGATCAAGAATCAATACCCTTTCTCGAGGATTGATGATTTGTTCGATCAAATGAAGGGTGCGACGGTATCGTCAAAGATCGATTTTCTGTCAGGGTATCACCAATTATGGAGCAAGGATGATGACAACCCTAAGACCGCCTTTAAGACGAGGTTTGGACATTATGAGTTTATTGTTTTACCATTTGGACTGACAAACGCCCCAGGGGTATTTATGAGTTTGATGAACGAGGTGTTCCACGAGTACTTGGATAAAATAGTCCAAGTATTTATTAATGATATTTTGATTTACTCTTGGATGATGGGGGAGCATGACGAGCACTTGCGCTAAGTACTACAATGTATGCAAGAGAGTAAATTGTATGGGAAGTTGTCCAAATGTTGGTTTTATCAGTCGAGGATTCACTACTTAGGGCATGTCATCTCTGGCAAAGGTATCTTCATAGATCCAATAAAGGTCAAGGCTATTATGGAATGGCATGCGCCAACGAACATCCCAGAAGTGGTGGATTCATGGGTTTAGCAGGATACTATCGATGGTTCATCGAGATATTTTCGAAGATAGCAAATCCGATCACGGAATTACAGAAGAAGAACAGGATGTTTGTCTGGACTGAGAAATGCGTGGAATCATTTCGAAGGCTCAAAGAGTTGTTGACAACAACACCAATACTAAAGGTCCCTGAAATGGATGTGGACTTCTTGGTATGCACTGATGCATCCAAGGAAGGCTTAGGTGGAGTCTTGATGCAAGATGGTCGAGTGATCGCTTACATCTTGAGGAAACTGAGAAGGCATGAGGAGAACTATGCGACGCACGATTTGGAATTGTTATCCATTGTTTATGCCTTGAGAGTTTGGAGACAGTACCGTATTGGATGAAAATTTGAACTAAAAGTGGTCCACTTTGGACTACAACACATATTTACACAAAGTGACCTGAACACGCGACAATGACGTTGGTCAGAATTGCTTAGTGAGTATGATTTTGAGAACACTTACATAAAGGGAATAGTGAACCAAGTGGAATATGCATTGAGTCGGAGACCACGCATATTTTTCGGTGTTGCCTCTTCTTAAGGATCTACGTGAAAGGATTCTAACCTTACAGTGTGACGATGACTGGTACAAAGAGGTCAAGGATTTTATCGAATAAAAAACAATGATTGTACCAAGATTTGAAGGATTTACATTGAACGATGATGGACTAATTGATATTTAAAAATTGAATTTACATACCACCGAACAACGAGTTGAGGAGTTTGATACTAAACGAGGCTCATAGAGAAGTATACATGGCTCACCCAGGAGTCATGAAGATGAGGGAGGACCTTAAACCCTTATTCTTATGGAAGGGAATGAAGAAAGACATAGTCAACTATGTGGCTAGATGTCTAGAATGTCAGTAGGTAAATTTTGAACATAGACATCCAACAGGATTACTACAGCCACACGCTATTCCGAAATCAAAATGGGAGGTTATTTCGATGGATTTCATCATTTGATTGCCACTAACGGCAAGGAGACACGACGTGATTTTCATGGTAGTCGACACTCTGACGAACCGTGCTCATTTTATTCTTGTGTGTACTACATATGAGGCACCTGACATAGCTAGATTTTTCATCAGTGCAATTGGGAGGTTGCATGGCATACCTAAGAGGATTATATCTAATCGAGGATCGGTATTTACTAGACGATTTTGGACTAGTTTCCAAGAGGCCTTGGGAACCCAACTTAACTTTGGTACTTTGTATCACCCGGAGACTGACAGGCAGACCAAACAAATGAACCAGAACTTGGAATCCATGTTGCGCATGTACGTTATGGACCAACAAAAGCGTTGGGAATAATTCTTGCAACTGGTAGAATTCTCTTATAACAACAGTTACCAAAGCACCATTAAGATGGAGCCTTTCACATTTCTTTATGGGTGACTGTGTCAGAGGCCTTTGAGTTAGGATCGGCCTGAGGATAGGGTCCTAGTGGGACTAGAAGAGATCAAAGAAATGAAAGATTAAATGAAAACTATAAGTAAAAGGATCAAGGAAGCACAGGATCGATAGAAGAGTTATGTCGATGCGCATCGTGTCGATCGAAGTTACGATGTAGAGATCGAGTATTTTTTAGGCTGAAACCGAATGAGTGTTCGATCAAGTTTGGAAAAGGGGATAAAATATATCCTAGGTTCATGGGATCCTATGACATTGTGGAAAAGAGAGGCCCATGGCCTAATGACTAGCCTTGCTTGATTCTTGAGGTGTATGCATGATAATTTTCACATATCTGTTTTGAGGCATTATATTAGTGATCCCACACATGTTACTGACATGAGTTCCTTGCATGTATCGGAAGAGGGGGCGCCCATGGCTAAGCCATTCCGCATCCTAGATCATCGCATTCAACAGCTACGACGTCGAACAATAGATCTGGTCAAGGTCTCATGGGACAACTATACTCCACACTCGATGACCTAGGAAGATGCATATGATATGTGCCAACAGTTTCCATTTTTTATTGATAGATAAACTTATTATACTGTGATACACATTATTACGGCACTTATATACTATGAAACTTCCGGATGAAGTTTAGACCAAGAGGGGGTGTATGTAACATCCCACTATTCCGCGCACTGAGTGAACTTATTCTTTGAGGACACTTGCTTGCAAGTGATCCAGATTATTATACTATTGGGAATTTGATTATGATTATGAGACGTTATGGATTGATGACATGTTATTTTATTGTATTAACATAGACATGTGCTATTGACTTGGTTTTCCTGAGTGTGTAGGATTTTGGACCTCGAGGATTCATAGGCATCAATGAAATGCCTTGGACCCTGAATCGAGTCAGGGAGTGGACTATTGGGGGTTTGATTGTTATATATATGACATTTGCGCATATGAATAGATGATATGATTATGGATATTATTTTTGACATGATTTGTTGATGATGCAGGTTGATGATAGCTTGCCAAACAGACTCACATGTGGAGTAGAGGGGTCACGCACAATAACTAGAGATGTTGAGGGACAGGTGTGGACAATAGCCCTGCCACATCCTACTACCACTCCCACCGTGGCTTGAACTGTAAGTTAAC
Organism: Picea glauca; assembly: GCA_000966675.3. Taxonomy (NCBI): domain Eukaryota; kingdom Viridiplantae; phylum Streptophyta; class Pinopsida; order Pinales; family Pinaceae; genus Picea; species Picea glauca. The sequence goes on from JZKD02S1672502.1 coordinate 58,949, forward strand.
AATTACCTATTTCGAGAAGACCCACGATGCCATGAGGGTCGACTTCGATAGTCGCTCATGATGATTCTAAGGTGCGCGCAATAAGGCAAGGGCCTTATTCCTTAGAGGCCCTTAGTCTCCCACAAGATCACCTCGCAGAGTATTGAATCCAGGGGTTTTTTATGTCTACCAAGTCAGTCAGAGGCAAGTGGCACCCTTGGAGAATGTAGTGCGTCCTGAAGGGCACATCGTGCAAGAAAAATGAAAAGAGGTGAGTGCCACCCTTGGATCACGTAGTGCATCCTGAAGAGCACGTCGCGCAAGGGAAACAGAATGAGGCGAGTGGCACCCTTGGAGCACTTGGTGCATCCTGAAGAGCACGTCACATGGTTAAATAATAAATGAATAAACCAAGATGGCCTTAGAACTAATAATGTGATAAGAAATATTTAAAAACAATTTCCCTAATAAAATGTCGCCCAGGGTCGAAAATTAAAATCTAGGTCTAAGTGATACTTGTGATCAAAATATATATATTTATATAAAAATTAAAAAATTAAAAAATAAACAATAATAATAATCATCTTTAATCATGTAATGAGAAGGGGGTAAGTGATTCAATTAATTTATAAAAAATCTTTTGGGGGATAAAATTTAAAAAGGGGGAAAAAGGGAAAATAATTGTTTTGTTACATATGCTAATTAAAAATTTATTAATTAAAAAGAAAAAGGGGAAAAAGGTAATTTTCTACACTTACCAATTTGAGTTTTAAATGAAAAGGGAAAGAGGGAAATTTAAAAGAATTAGGAAACTAGGAAAAAAAAGCGGGAAACATAAGGAAAAAGCAGAAAGACTAACTTAGTAAGGTATCTTCCATTTAAGAACTTTATAAATTGAACTCAACTAGTGATTTAGTAAGGGGGTAAGTCATTAAAATGTGTAAGGGAATATGGGAACACCTAGGAGCGATTCTAGGAATCCTTTTAGGTGGGTGAGGTGATGCAGGAGCATCGCCAACTCAGCAAGCGAGCCAACACATCAAGCGGAGATCAGCTAGATAAACAAACCCAAAATTTTAAAAAGTGCTTTAGGATTGTAGCGCAAGTCTTAAATGAATCCTTTATGAAGGAGCACCTTTTGTATGTTGTATCAGACCTCGAGCCATACGCTCTTGTTTGAAATAGATAGGAGGCATTTAATAGATTTAATGCAGGTAGATAGAATTTAAGTCTAGATTAGACAGTTTTAGAGTCCGAGAGGGAAAACGGATATAGAAACCCTCATTGTACATTGTAACATTATTCTAGATTATCAATCATTCATAAGAGAAGAGCATGCAAATAAATATGTGAAGAACACCCATCTACAGACGTTTGAATTAATAGAAGACAGTTCTGATTCAAATTCCTGACTGGTGTTGTTTCTCTGTGTATGTGGTTTATGTGCTCATGAATGTTTGTTTTCTGGTTATGCATTTTCTTTGAATATGTTGTGCATGTGATTTCAAGGTTCAGACTGAAGTCTGAGAGAGAATAAGTTTCAATTGTTTCTCTATCTGAGCCAGGAGATTCCTGCAAGGTGTGTAGTTGAAATTCATCTGCAAGGAGTGCGTTGATGAGGGCTCGATAGTTTAACTTTGGTTCTTATTTTCCCAGTAGTGAAATTGGGTTGGTGCAGCTGTGTAAAGAGTGAGCAGGCTGGGAAAGAAGTCTCAGTTGTAAAATTTGAGCAAAGACAGATCAAAGACTGTTGCTGCAGAGAGTGCGCAGAGTCTGAACTATTCGACACTTGAGAAGCTGTTGAATATTAAGCGCAAGGAGTACGCACAGGTTCCTCTGAGAGAATCAGAGTTGATGAAGATCAGGAGGGGTAAAACCTTCATGGTATCATCAAAGGAGAACACTGGAATTTGTGTGTGGACGTTTTAAGAATGAGCTTCAAGTGCAGGCTTTGGAGGCAAAGGGCGAGAAGGAACACTTAGTCACCTTCGAGAAATCTCCAAGGAGGAGAAATCAACGGTCAAGATTCGCAGGGAAGATTAGCAAAGTCCCGACAACTGTCAGATCTAGTGGAAGAGGCACACGGTTTAGGACTTAGCGTACAGGGAAGGAATCAGATTTCATTGGGACTCGACTCATCGGAGAATCGGAGTCTCCAGGGACGTAGAATTCTCGCAAGGAGAAATCGTGACCGGCGATTTTCCGAAAGGATTATAACCGTATATCCTGGACTGGACACGTGTCAGTAATACGGAGAGTCAGGATTTGGCATTCGAAGTTTCCACCTACCAAAGAATCGTTGCATTTGGAATCGTGATCCGGCGATACCCGATTGAGCATTGAGGAGATGGTGACGTGGAGGAGAGAGAGCTCTCACATGCATAGAAGTTCGGCATATCGTGAGCTCGGAGGTTCGCGAGTTGAAGCTGCCAAGTTTAGCGTCAAATTTTGCGAGGTCGCAAGAGGCGATATCTTGGCAACCATAGGTTAGCGTGTGGAGCTTCCAAGCACATTAAAGAAGGACAGATGTCATCGGGGATTGGAGGATCGGAGAACCTACGAGCGTAAATTCTACGCATTGCTACTTCGCGAATTCTGAAATTCCGAACGAGAAGAGAACCGTGGTCTCGTGGCTAGCTATCGCACGTGAAAGAGTAGATGGAGGGGCTAAGGGTCACAGAAGGACCATCGGATATCGGGAATCGGGGATTCTCACGAGAAGTGACTCACAACATCGTGAGTACCGATTTCTCGACGGGGTAATTCCCGATAAGAAGCAGGAAAAGCGTGAAGTGGATATTTCATCAGGTTTCAGGGTTTAGTGAAGACCCGATCCTGTGCTTTCAGGACTCGCGAGTTTGCAAGGTCCGATTTCCCGATTTCAAGGAGGGAGATCACAAAGAGTGTTCTGTGGGTGATAAAGTCCCGAAAGGGATTTGGAAGAGCGTTCTAGCTCTTCGGGCCTAAGGAAGAGAAGGTCCTGGTGGAAGCGGACGTGCCCGGGTGGCTGGTATGCGTCAGAGTGGTATCAGAGTGAGTCTCTGTTTGTATACTTCACACAGGGGGAGAAAGAGGAAGAAATCCGCGTATTAGACTCCTTATCAGAGCGGGATTTACTCTTTTTTTTCTGCGACAGAGAGAGGGAGAGAATTCACCATGCCGCCCAGAAGGGAGAGACATTCACCTGATCCAGAGGACAGGAATGTGCGAAGAAGAGGTAGGCCAGTAGGAAATCCAGATATGGAAAAGCAGATACGCGATCTCAGAGCGATATTGGAAGATATGGAAGTAGCGCAGAAATTCACAGCAAGTGCGGGAGATTTGAGCGATTCTGAAGGCAAAATTGAAGCCGAGCAACAAGGAGAAGTTGTAGCCGAAAATGCAGCCAATGAGCGATTGATTAAAGCTATCATCCTGATGAGTTCAAAGACAAAAATGGACATTCCAGTTTATGAAGGAAGTCTGAATGCAGAAGAGTTGTTGGACTGGATTAGAGCTCTTGACACCTACTTTGATTATGAGGATATCGAAGAGGATAAAAAGGTCAGGCATGCTGTCACTAAATTGAAGGGACACGCAGCATTATGGTGGGACGAGCTTCAGGCAGATAGACGTTCCAAAGGCAAGAAAAAGATCAAAAGCTGGGATTGAATGATTGAAAATATGAAGGCAAAGTTCATCCCAAGGGATTATTAGATCACACTATTTAGGAGAATGCAGAACCTGAGACAGAAGCTGATGACAGTTAAGGAGTATACCGAAGAATTTTATAAGCTCAATATCAGAGCAGGTCATCGGGAGAGTGATGATGAAAAAGTTTCCAGGTATATGAATGGCTTAAGATATGATATCTAGGATGAGATGAGTATGACAACCATTAGAACGGTGGAGGATTCTTATCAGATGGCTTTGAAAGAAGAAGAGAAGTTGAACCGTAATCAAGGTCAGCGAGGGCGAGGCAGGAGTCAACCCAGAGGCAAGGCCGTTGCCCAGGAAAAATACCAGAAGCCCAAGGAGGAATGGAAGAAACCTCAGGGTAGAATAGAAAGAGGTGGTACCTCACAGAAAGGACCACATGTTGAACAGAGAGGGCAGCATAATGAGCAGAGAGGAGATTATGCTAACACAAATAATTTTCCTCATACCCGAGGTAGAGGAAGAGGCTGAGGTGGAGTAATCACATGCTACACATCTGGGAAAAATGGACACAAGGCAGTTGATTGTCAAGACAGGAAGAAAGATGGAGGAGAAGCTCACATCACCGAGGCACAGAGGCGAGCTGCTGAAGCAGAAGACGCAGAAGATGAAAGGTCACTGATGATGCGCAAGGTTCTCTTAACACCCGAGAAGGAGGTGGAGGACACAGCTCAGAGAAGTAAACTGTTCAGAACTGCATGCAAGACCAAAGACAGGAAGTGCAAGGTTATTGTAGACATTGGAAGCACCGATAATCTCGTTTCAACCGAGATGGTGGAAAAATTAGAGCTGGAGACTACTGATCAGCCGAGTCCATATAAAGCCTCATGGCTACAGAAGGGACATCAGGTGAGTGTCACTAAACAGTGCTTAGTGTACATCAAGATAGGAGGATATAATGATAAAATACTCTGTGATGTTATTCCTATGGATGTATGTCACTTATTGATAGGCAAACCATGGTAATATGACAGAAACGTAGTTCATGATGGGAAGATGAATACATACACTTTAGAGAAAAATGGGAGAACACACATGTTACTTCCAATAAAAGATAAGGATGTGAAACCGGAAGTGAACAACAGGGTACTTCTCATGAGTGGGAAGGAACTTATGGAAGAAGTAAAGAAGAAGGAGGATCCACAATTCTTTGTGGTCAGGAAACTGAAAGTTGTTTTGACCAGCATAAGGGTGGATGATCTGCCCGAGGAAATTCAGGAACTACTGGAGGAGTTCGTTGATATAGTGGTGGACGAATTACCTCATTCATTGCCGCTGATGAGGAGCGTGACCCATCATATAGACCTCATACCAGGATCCAGTTTTCCAAACAAAGCTGCGTACAGGTTGACACCGCAGAAGAACGAAGAAGTCAAAAGGTAGGTACATGAACTGATGGATAAAGGACTGATCAGGGAAAGTTTAAGTCCGTGTGTCGTTCCAACGGTACTGAGTCCAAATAAATATGGAGGTTGGAGAATGTGCACTGATTCCAGAGCCATTAACAAGATAACCATCAGGTACAGGTTTCCATTTCCATGGATGGATGACTTGATGCACTGTCTGAGTGGAGCCGAATTGTTTTCAAAGGTTGATTTGAAAAGAGGATACCATTAGATTCGCATGAGGGAAGGCAATGAGCGGAAGACAGCCTTCAAAACAAACGAAGGGTTGTACGAATGGCTAGTCATGTCGTTTGGTTTGACGAATGCACCGAGTACATTCATGAGGATGATGAATCAACTGTTGAAAGAGTTCATTGGTAAGTTTGTCATTGTTTATTTATATGACATATTGATTTTTAGCAAAACGAAAGAAGAACATCTGAAGCATTTAGCTGCAGTAATGAGGAAGCTACAACAAGAGAAGTTGTTAATCAACATGAGAAAATCTTCATTTATGAAGACAGAACTCATTTACTTGGGATTTGTCATATCGGCAAATGAATTAAAGATGGATCCAAGTAAAGTGGAGGTGATTAAAAATTGGCCATCACCGAGAAATGTTTTCGAGGTGAGAAGTTTTCATGGACTGGCTAGTTTCTACAGAAAATTCATCAGGAATTTTAGTGGAATTAGCGCAGTGATGATGGATACAGTGAAGAAGCGGCATAAATCTTTTCATTGGACAGCAGAGTCTAAGAAGAGCTTCAATCTGTTGAAGCAGAAGATCACGGAGCAACCGGTGTTGGTGTTGTCGAATTTCCAGAAGACATTTCAGGTGAAATGTGATGCAAGTGGCTTTGCCATAGGAGCATTTTTGAGTCAGGAAGACAGACCAGTTGCATATTTCAGTGAGAAGATGGATGAAGAAAAACTGAAATACTCCACGTATGATAAAGAATTTTATGCTATCATACAGGCACTGAAGAAGTGGAGGCATTACTTGATCCCAAAAGAATTTGTATTGTATAGTGATAATCATGCATTGCAGTTTGTGATTCAACATGAGAAGTTGAATCAAAAACATGCTAAATGGGTAGAGTATATGCAGAATTTTACATTTGTAATTAAACACATTTCAGGTACTGCTAACAAAGTGGCTAATGCTTTGAGCAGGAAGTGTTTGTTGCTGCAGGAGTTCCGAGTCAAGACATTGGGCTTTGAAAATCTTAAGGACATGTATGCAAGTGATGCAGACTTTGGAGAAGCATATGAAGCAACTGAGAATCTAGTTCTCAAAGACAAAATCCCTTGGATAGATTATATGATCTAGGAAGGATTGATGTTCAGAGGCAATCAACTGTGTGTTCCAAATTGATCCATGAGGGAGAACTTGTTAAAGGAGAAGCACAATGGTGGATTAGCAGGACATTTCGGGCATGACAAAACATTCGCGAAGATGAATGAGTCATATTTTTGGCCAGGCATGCGAGCAGATGTCAAGAGGTTTGTTGACAGGTGCAGGATTTTCCAACACTCGAAGGGGAGAAAGAAGAATGCAGGGTTATATCAGTTGTTGCCCATACCAGAAAGACCATGGGAGGCAATTAACATGGATTTTGTATTGGGCTTGCCGAGGACACAAAGAGGTGTTGATTCCATCTTTGTGGTGGTGGATAGGTTTTCAAAGATGGCGCATTTCATTCCATGCCAGAAGACCAACGATGTGACACACATCACTAATTTGTTTTTTAAGGAGGTCATTCGACTTCATGGATTACCGAGAAGCATAGTATCGGAGAGGGATACAAAATTCATTGGACATTACTGGAGGACACTTTGGAAGAAGATGGGAACTAATTTGATGTTTAGTTCATCCTATCATCCTCAGATGGATGGGAAAACATAAGTGGTAAATAGAAGTTTGGGAGATTTATTGAGAAGCTTGGTGACAGAGAACCATAGCAGCTGGGATAACATATTGTCACAGGAAGAGTTCGCATACAACGACTCAGTCAATAGAAGAACAGGTAAAAGTCCATTTGAAATTGTATATGGCAGGCAGCCAAGAGGAGTATCTGAGCTAAGGGATTCAGAACAGATAATATCAAAGAGTGAAAGCGTTGAAGAATTCGTAGAAGCGATGGAAGAACTTCACAGTAGGGTGAAGCAGTGATTGTTGGAGTCAAACCAAGAATATAAGAGCAGAGCGGATCAGCATCAGAGACAACTTCAGTTCGAGGTTGGTGATCTAGTTCTGGCACATCTGAGGAAGGAAAGGTTCCCAAGGGGAACATATAACAAGCTGAAAATGAAAAAAATTGGGCCATGTAGAGTCCTGAAGAAGTTGGGAGAAAACGCTTATGAAATTGAATTGCCGGATGAGATCGGAATATCTCCGACATTCAATGTTTTAGACTTATATCCATATAAGGCTGAAGAGGTAGGAGCTGGAAGTGATTAACAGCTAGAGCTCCAGTGGCAGAAATAGAGGCCGATAGCAGAGAAGCCACAGATGGAGTGTATACTAGACAAGAGAGTCAGCAAAAGAACCAGACGGAAGCAATACTTCGAGTATCTGGTGAAATGAAAGAATCACCCAGTGGAGGATGCCAGCTAGGAGACTGAAGTAGAGATTCAAAAGCACGGACAGACCGTGCAGGAGCTCATGGACAGGAGCCCATGAAATCTTTCAAGCCGAGGAGTATGATGCAGAAGCATCACCAACTCAGCAAGCGAGCCAACACATCAAGCGGAGATCAGCTGGATAAACAAACCCAAAATTTTAAAAAGTGCTTTGGGATTGTAGCGCAAGTCTTAAATGAATCCTTTATGAAGGAGCACCTTTTGTATGTTGTATCAGACCTCGATCCATATGCTCTTGTCTGAAATAGATAGGAGGCATTTAATAGATTTAATGCAGGTAGATAGAATTTAAGTCCAGATTAGACAGTTTTAGAGTCCTAGAGGGAAAACGGATATAGACACCCTCATTGTACATTGTAACATTATTCTGGATTATCAAGCATTCAGAAGAGAAGAGCATGCAGAGAAATCTGTGAAGAACACCCATGTACAGACATTTGAATTAATAGAAGACAGTTCTGATTCAAATTCCTGACTAGTGTTGTTTCTCTGTGTATGTGGTTTATGTGCTCATGAATGTTTGTTTTTTGGTTATGCATTTTCTTTGAATATGATGTGCATGTGATTTCAGGGTTCAGACTGAAGTCTGAGAGAGAATAAGCTTCAATTGCTTCTCTATCTGAGCCAGGAGATTCCTGCAAGGTGTGTAGTTGAAATTCATCCGCAAGGAGTGCATTGATGAGGGCTCGATAGTTTAACTTTGGTTCTTATTTGCCCAGGAGTGAAATTGGGTTGGTGCAGATGTGTAAAGAGTGCGTAGGTTGGGAAAGAAGTCTCAGTTGTAAAATCTGAGCAAAGAGAGATCAAAGACTGCTGCTGCAGAGAGTGCGCAGAGTCTGAACTATTCGACACTTGAGAAGTTGTTGAATATTAAGCGCAAGGAGTACGCACAGGTTCCTCTGAGAGAATCAGATTTGATGAAGATCAGGAGGGGTAGCACCTTCGTGGTATCGTCAAAGGAAAACACTGGAAGTTGTGCGTGGAAATTTTAAGAATGAGCTTCAAGTGCAGGCTTTGGAGGCAAAGGGCGAGAAGGAACACTTAGTCACCTTCAAGAAATCTCCAAGGAGGAGAAATCACTAGTCAGGATTCGCAGGGAAGATTAGAAAAGTCCCGACAGCTGTCAGATCTAGTGGAAGACGTGCACGGTTTAGGACTTAGTGTGCAGGGAAGGAGTCAGATTTCATCAGGACTCGACTCATCGAAGAATCGGAGTCTCCAAGGACGTAGAATTCTCGTAGGGAGAAATCACGACCCGCAATTTTTCGAAAGGATTATAACCATAGATCCCAGACTGGACACGTGTCAGTAATCCAGAGAGTCGGGATTTGGCATTCGGAGATTCCACCTACCAAAGAATCACTGCATTTGGAATCGCGATCCCGCGATACCCAATTGAGCATCGAGGAGACAGTGACGTGGAGGAGAGAGAGCTCTCACGTGCATAGGAGTTCGGCATATCGTGAGCTCGGAGGTTCGCGAGTTGAAGCTGCCAAGTTTAGCATCAAAGTTTACGAGGTCACGAGAGGCGATATATAGGCAACCATAGGTTAGCGTGTGGAGCCGTCAAGCGCATTAAAGAAGGACATATTTCATCGGGGATCGGAGGATCAGAGAACCCGCGAGCGTAAATTCTACGCATTGCTACTTCGCGAATTCTGAAATTCTGAACAGGAAGAGAACAGTGGTCTTGTGGCTATCTGTCGCACGTGAAAGAGTAGCTGGAGGGGCTAAGGGTCACAGAAGGACCATCGGAGATCGGGAATCAGGGATTCTCACGAGCAGTGACTCACGACATCGTGAGTACCGATTTCCCGACGGGGTAATTCCCGATAAGAAGCAGGAAAAGCGTGAAGTGGATATTTCATCGGGTTTCAGGGTTTAGTGAAGACCCGATCCTGTTCTTTCAAGACTCGCGAGTTTGCGAGGTCCGATTTCCTGATTTCAAGGAGGGAGATCACAAAGAGTGTTTTGTGGGTGATAAAGTCCCGAAAGGGATTTGGAAGAGCGTTCTAGCTCTTCGGGCCTAAGGAAGAGAAGGTCCTGGTGGAAGCGGACGTGCCCGGGTGGCCGGTCTGTGTCATGAGGGAAATAGGAGTAATTAATGAATGAATGAAATTAATTTATGGTGCAATGAAGGGGATGGGTGACACATATACGGGGAGGATTTTTATGAATTAAATTATTGAACAATAAATTAAATGGGATTTTGGGAAAGTAAATGACTTATAAAATTTATATAAAGGAGGGAGGAGGAGGAGGATGGATCTCCTCTATTATGCGTAACGTTACACTACAGAATTTTAGACTTGATTGACTTTCCTTGTAGGAGTTGGGATACCCAAATCAATGAGGAGAGGTAGCTTGACCTTACGAGACCTATTGGGAGATAGTTGTTCTCTGGTTTAGTGTGTGTGGCCCATTTGCGGCTCAGGGGGTTAAGGGGGAAGAAGAATACCCCGGGCATTGGTTGGGAGGTATCGGTAAAGTCTCATCGGTCGACAAGCGGGAGTTGCACGGAGCGTGAGGGACAAAGACTCGGAGTGGTCAACTGGGGATACAATACGCTTTCTTTTATTTTGCATGGTAGATTATTATTTACCTTACGCTTTCATTTTTGTACTTTTGATAGTGTAAAGAAGATGTTAACTTAGAATTTTAATTGAGAACTAAAATTTCCCCATAGACTTATGTTTTCTACTTGATTTGATTCCCTTGGCATTCGATCCATGAATGTTTTTATTGTCCTATTGGTTTTATTGATTTGTGAAGAGTTGTGCTTTTTACTTCGCCCAGACCCCTAGCTCATCAGTCCATGCTTGAGAAGTCGGGAAGGAGTCGGATCGACGACCAACACTTCGGTGTTAATAGACCTATAGATCCTAACACCCTGCTTTTTTGTGTGTGGATGATGAGTGAAGGATAGTTGGCCCAACTGTCCACCCCTGTTGATTGTTCCTAGTTGACAGATTTCCTTGCACCTTTTGGGAATGAGTACTTCTGCTATTGTTTATCCTTTCCTTTCGCAATCCACTTATTACCCTCTGCGTCGATGAAATGATCTTTGTGATTTTAATGAAATGTCCTCTGCGTTTGATGAAATGAATTTTGCGGTTTTTTTTTGGGTGTAATGGCGGGAGATATTACTTGGGATTCTCTTCATTCTTCTTTTTTTTTACTGCGATGATTACCCTGTTGAGTGAAATTTCAAGGCGTTTTCTTTTTATGTTTTGGACTGTGATTTTTATTAGCTAACTCGACAATAGAATTGTGGTTTTCATTACCTTGGTGTGTGCAATAGAACTAGGAAAATTGAATGGGACAACGTAATTATAATACGTTTCCATATAAATTACAAATATATTAATGCGTATATTTTGAACAGTGTATTTATATTGGACAATGTTTTCCACTTGAATAACAACGTTTGATTATGTTTTGACTGCGTTTTACCTTGATTGACAGTAAATTTGAGCATTGATAACAATGAACCTTTACCTTGAATACTATGTTTGTACCCAGCGAATGTAATCGATGTGATTTGGTTAGAGTCATAATTTCTCTTGATAGACGTATTTAGTGTATGTGTACTTGGTAGTTGTAAATTCTATACACAACCACTGGTAAATCGATACACGACATATGGTATAGAGGTAATGGTATTTGTTTACACAACAAACTGGTGTAGGAGTAAAGCATGTAGAGTTTTGAATTCCTTTTGTGTTTTACCTGTGTCTGGAAGGATGGATTCCACATACCTTCTTACTCTGTGAATTATATTTCTTTGAATAACGAATTGTAATGAAAAGGGAAACGATCTTGTTGTGCGATAGAGGTGATTTTGTATTGTGGATGGTTGTGAATTTCACTGTGCATGGTCTGCACTTTTATGTGTGTTCTTGTGCTTGGTTGGGTAAGGTCTGCGTCCACTTAATTGAGAGACTTCTCTTTTATGGTTCTTTGAATACAATGTTATTTGAGTGCATGCGTGTTGATTTGAGGAGTCTGCATCCAAATTAGCATTGATACTGTGAATTTACTAAGCTATGACTATGAAATTTACATGTGTACTCATGGTGATTTGAAACACACATACTCACTCTTACCTTAAAACTCCCTTTATCCCCCACATACCTAGTGATTTTATTAAGCATTGATTCAACATATCATTACTATGAATAGTGAATTTTTTTTCTGATATTTAATTAGTGATTTTAGGGAGTTAAAATCCAACTGGACTGCACTTACCTGGGAACTGATGCACTTATTGGTGACCAGTAGCATGATTTTTACCTCTGTGAATTTAATGGATAATGTCACCAGGTATGACAGCATGCCAATTCTAGGCAGCCACAAAAAGGGTCAGCGATTCTCATGTGGTGCGATTTTACCTTATAAATTTCATTTACCTGCAATCTTGTAGATAGCCAAGTCATTAATTCTTTTTACATGACAAATTTACCTTTAGACAACGTTTGGTTGTTTCCTGGAATAAAGGACAACGTTATTTATAGTTAATGGTTAATCCTTGTGTGGTCAGTAAATGCTTCGGCAATGATAACGCCGACAACATCTCTTTTGTTGACAGCATCATAGTTGTTGACTGTGATCCTTCCTTAAGTTAGCAACATCCTTAGCAAACAAAAAATATGGAATACACAATGATGTATCCCAAGATTTCAGTAAACCATTGACAGTATTCTTTTTGGTAGCAGTATGTCCTTGTTGTCAGCGATTTCCATTAACTAAGGTGGTGTTATCAATAAATACAAAATTACAACGATTACAACAATATTAACTTATAGATTGTATAGATAGTGATTGAATCCATTACGTCGATTGAAATTTTTTACATTGTCTTAGTTTAAAGATAGCTTAACTCAGATTTAAAATATCATTGTTTTAATTGTTTTAAAGGAAATTTGTTTGGTCGTTTTAAAGGCCAAGTTTCGTAACTGTTTCAGTTAAAAGATAACAAATTTCACCTTAGTAAAGTACTTATCGGACTTGGTTTTAGAAATTAGCCACTTGAACCAATCGTGGATAATGACCATTTAATCTGTACCGGTCGGTGTAGGTTTCTTTAGAATTGTTTCACAAGGAATTTATGTGTTGCGTGAAGGTTTTAGTAGTCCTTCCCTTGCATCATGTGAATTGGTCATTGGGTGATTGAGTTAATCGTCATGTGATTGGCAGATAATTCGGTCTCCTAGCACGTTCAAATTTTCTAGGGTTTTGGTCTAGTTGTGTTGTAATGTGCCTTGCTTACTATTCCGCCTATCATCTGGTGATGGCATGATTCCTAATGTGGGGATCGTGGCGTGCCCTGTTGGATAGAGGTGAAGGAGAACTTGGCCATATTTTGTGCTTCCCGTTGTGGGTGTTGGTTATCATTGTAAGTCGTCATTGGCGTCTGGGTGGTAACGCCTTCATGCGTTGCATTTTGCGTGCCATAGAGGTTCTAGTATTTTTTTGTCAAGGTCGTTGTGTCAGGAGGGAGATTTTGTCCCTTAGCTTGTAGGCGTGGTCTTGTCTGTGTCGGGTGGGTAGTCGTTTCTCTTTGTTGTTTTACGCATGTTTCGCCCAATTTCTCTTGTGCTAGTGCATGGAGTCATAATTTTCTGTTGATTTTTATGTGGGCGTGTGTTCGTGGTCAGGATGTGTGGTCAACTGTTGTCACCTTCACATTCTTGCCTAAAAACAAAAAAAAATTGTACTTATGCTTCGCTTATAGTCGTAACGAAGGGGTCATTACATTTTACATATAGAAAACAACCATTTTTATAGGAACTTGGAGACCAATATGTTGTTGATTTTTGGGCCAACCATACGCACGAGGTGGAATTCCCAAAATTCCAACCTCAAAAAAGAACTTGTGGATGATCTTGAAGACCTATTTGGAGTAGAAACCTTCAACAAAAAAGTGGCCACCTCCTTAGCTGGTCAATAATTAAAATCTATGTGAAATGTGTATAGGGTTAACTTGCAAAAGAACCCTAGGTATGAGAATCCTCCCACAGTTACAGATAGGGAGTGGAGGCGCTCATTGAGGATGAAAAGGAAAACAAATTGAGAAAAGAAGCAAAAACACCAATTGGTACCCCAAGGTAAATTACATTTTGAATTCAATACCTTTAATTTTCTTTAGATATAAATAAAAGTGTGGTATATAACATATTTGAAACTTTTGATGATAGGTTTCCTGACACTTCGAAGGAAACAAAGCAAGGATTTCCAAACATGGTCAACACAATCTAGGCAAGGGAGGCTACATGAAGTTACAGTCATGAATTGTAGGCACCCAAAAATATTAACAATTTTATTTGTATCACCTTCAAACTTTCAGGTAATTGCATCCAATAACATTAAAAATGCATACTCTTATGCAATGCGGGGAAATGACTTCAAAACCAAAACCACGAAGGAAGATTTCCATATTGGTTATAGGTACGACTATAAAGTTTTCATCGAACATAGGAAAAGCATGGGGAAGACCCCAATATCCATTTTATAGGATAAGGTAAATAAAAATCAATCCACATTAAAATATATTCATGTTTGATAACGTCCATAAATTTAATGTGTTACTTTGCTTTAATCAGGGGAGCAGCGCTATTAACGATCCCATTCGTACTAAAGAGCAGTGCATTGATAGTGCAGCATTGCCAAAACATGGTTCTCCCGAGTATCCCCATTCCAGTGGGGTGCAGCCCCATTGTGTTCCTACTACTGAGGCCCATGACAATAATATGGTTGTATATTAATCATATACTTAATAATTTTGTACTTCTAAATTTTTTCACTTATACATTTACGATTGTGTCCTTATAATTTTTTTGGTTTAAATGGAAGAGAATGTCATACTTGAGTCTCCTTCACCTAAAGAGGGCTACAGACCGACAACCATTCCAACGGTGTTGACTAGTGCACCAGGTAAATAATTACATTGCCTAGTTTTTTTTAATATTATTGAACTAATTCAATGGTATTTAAAAATTGGCCATATGAATTTAATAGTAAAAAAATTAGGGGATTCCCCCTCACAATGGCCTCCACACAGTGAGTACACGACCAAGCATGCTCTGCGTGAGAGGAGTCCAACAGAATCAGCTGCTGAAGAGCCCCCAGAAAAAAAAATGTGGATGTTGATTATTTACTTAATAAATGTAAAGCACATAATAAGAGGCCTAAAAAAAATGATGATGTATATTATTATTATAAGTCAGATCGATGTACATATAACTAGTATAGTTGGAACATTTTTTGGATGATAAACCTCATTTATACAAATCATTTTTTATGACATGTGCCTTTGAATGAGTTCTTATATACTTTTTGTTGCATTTCCTTTGAATGAGTTATTGCATACTTTCTTGTACTTATGTTAGTAAAATATGAAATATAGATGGTTAGTAAAATATGGATAGAGAGATAAAACAAATCCAATTCTATTAATTTGTAGTACTTATTTTCAAAGAAAACGGAAATCAAACCAATTTGTACTTATTTTATCTTAGCTTTCTTACTTAGCTTTACACTCAGTTTTTATCAATTTTGAATATTTTTAATGCATATTTTCTATTAGAACATAGATTGGGTATTGGGGAATTGAGAGTGATGTGAGGTGGAGAGGGGCCATAGGATATGCCACCTTCATGTGGTTTTCCTCAAGTTCAATAGAGAATAATTTATTGGAGTCGTTTAATCTTGAAGCAAACCTCCCTCAATCCAATGGGGTAGCAACATAGTCAATGTTGAATCTGTTGTTGCTCCTTCGGATCGAGGGAGGTTTGCTCCAATATTAGACGGATCCAATAAATTATTCTCAAAACCAAGAGTAACTTATTCAGAAGTTATATTTAGTTATATATCTATCACTTTTTTAGTTTTTTTTCATCGAGTAAATCCATGTTTGAATCTAGGATGATGAGGGGATAGTCCAAAAAACAAGGCTTATAAAGTGCTTGGAAGCACTTTCAAGGTATGTTATGAAATTCTCATAAAAATTCATCTTAGATTAAAAAATTCTACCAATATGAGTTGTATTCATTTTATATATATTTATGGATTTTGAATGACTTGGCACTATAGGTATTAGACAACCATAATGATGGATGATTTGCGATCAGGGGAGGTGTGTTATCCAAATAATTTTAATGACTATTTAATTTGAATATGTTTCAAGTACCTTGAATGGGACCTCATATGTCTTAATTTTATTGTTTCTTGAGAATTTGTTTATGGTGGGTTCATCCCATCCATTATTCCTAATTATATTGGAGTCTTCCTAGGCACAATGAAAAGTAGGGGCAACATTATAGATGTTAGAGATGACAATTCACTGAAGAGATTCACTCAAAGCATGAATGGTGAAAGAAAGACTACAAAAACAAATATATGGGATCATCAAAAAACAACATTATTGTGTAATGTTCATACTATATCTTGTTATAATCCTATGATAACCATCAAGAAAATCATATATCATCATATCTCAAGTTAGCAAGCAGACGCGGAAACTCCAACTCAACATATTTCATAGTTTTCAACACCACAAGAAAGGGTCCACATGGAGCGAAGCAGGAATAAATGATCTATGTTCCAAAAAATCCCTTCTTTAATAACATTCATATTTATCCATCTATTACACACACACACACACACACACACACACACACACACACACACACACACACATCCCAACCTCCTAACCCTTGTTTTGGAAACTCATACAACATAGTTATTAGTGCATGTGATCAATTTAGCATGGTTTGTATTGTGTCTAAAACAAGGATGCGAGAGCATGGAGTGAAACAAGAACAAATATACCATTTTCCATAAAATCCTTTCTTTAATATCATTCTTATTTATCCATATATTACACATTTTTGAAGACAAAGAGTTTGAGAGGAAGGTTATTGAGACCATTAGTAGAAATGTTGTCAAGAAGTTTGTTAATGTCGTTGACAAAGTTGATCTTGAGTTTCCAATGGAATTGTGGTTTACATGTGAAGACAGTGGCATGTTATGTCACTCATGAAGGTTCAATTCTTTAAAGGGAAATTCTCTCTTGCGAGTGGGATGCTTATGTTACCCAACTTCTTCAGGCTAGTTGTAATGCTTCCTTTGAGTTTAAAAGAAGTTATTTTTTTAAAAAGTAAAAGAAAGAGAAAAAGAAAAAAAATTGTGTTTTAGTGAGAATATGAGCTATTCAACCTCTAGATACAAAACTATTCTTCCCAATATAGTAATGCCCTTAGAATGAGTTGTTGATACTGAGAGGGGGGTGAATTAGTATCAAGTACAATTTAAAACCTTTTTCAACTTATACTTAAACCATTCAATTATATCCAATGAGAAATAAGAGTTACACCAATACACCACAATACACCATGCACAATATATGAG
>JZKD02S1672502.1:79881-100101 GCA_000966675.3 Picea glauca
ATTTCCACTACAAAATTTCTCATGAATGCTTCTAGAGATGGTCTTAAATAAATGCCTCAAAATAATTTCCAAGAGAATATTTGACATCAATAATATTTGTAAACTTCCTCTTGCAGTCATTGATTCGAAGAAGGCCTTAAATTATAGGGTTATCATAAATTCCTAAGGCTCATTTGGTTGTCTTGTGATGTTTTTTAAGCAACATGGGATATTATTATCCAACCCTATATGAACTTTATTGAAGAACCCTCCAATTAATATTACCAAGCCATAAAATTAATGAGGGTATGATCGAATAAATTATGCAAGGAAGTGATCTTGAGATCATAAATAATTAGTGGTCAATTACATTACTCAATGTGAAATGATTTTTTCCAAGGATCATGCTGGATTAGTTACTCTTTCGTGCAAGAATATTTGGACAAAAAGAAAACTAGGTTCACTAGTGGGGGATATATTTGGATAACTTGTTACTCTAGGAGAAGACATAATAGGTTGAGCAATGCAATAAAGATGTGGTGTTCCCAAAATAGCCTTTGAGAAAGCTCATGTGAATAATTTTTTGCATGTGCTTGCTTCACATTGGTAGTGAGAGGACAATGTGTATAACTTGTCGACTAGACATTTGTTGCATGTTGAGAAGTGAATTGCCAAGATTACAAATAGTTTCCATCTTGCTATCATTACTACAAAGACATTCATCTTGGATTTTCTTAAATGCATTTGTCATGTTGTGATCCATATTTGTTATGTATGAGCTACAATACATTACTACAACATAAGAATCTAAGATGAAATGTGAATCTATATTTGCATGTCATAGATGTGAAATTGTTTTAGCAAATGCATTTATCCATATGTATGTTGGATGTCTATTTAATAAAAGAATAGAGCATGAAAGAGTATAATTCAATGCTAGTATGTAGTCCTCTCTAGTTAAGCTAATAAGTCCAGACAAGAATGTCTTAAAATACTTGTTTCTAGGATGGATCTTTTGATGTAAAATAGAAAAAAAATCTTCTACTTTTTGTCTATGAATTTTGTCATCATGTTCTAATGGATGCAATATAACAATTTTATCCATTGGAGGAAATGCAAAAATGAACCTACATGTAGATTTCCAATCTTTTTTACAAGTTCTTGTGTGGTGGTGAATTTGAATCTTTACGAGGTCTTCATAAAATAATGTTGAATATATATATATATATATCAATGAATCTTATAATCTCTTCAATGGAGGATTATCCATAAATAGGTGCACCTTGAATTCAAATCAACCCATGCTCATGTTCATAGACTCTTTTGTAATTCAGTTACAAAGTAGTCTTCCTCTTATTCAAACAACTCACTGTTCATTAATATCAAATTTTTGAGTGCCTCCATTCTATGTTTATCGTACCAACTACAAATGATAAGATGCTTTCTAATCAATGACTCTATAATATTTCGTAATGCTATTTTAAAGTACATTTGAATCCTTTATTTTTCTTTCATGTACTGCAAGGAACAATGGATCTCAAATATGTTCAACACGTGTGAATGTGACAAAGAATGTAGGGGGGTCAAGTTGTTGAATCATTGCAAAACGTTTTTTGCATGTTTTCAAAATATTTAGGTTAAGTGTGTATTATTTTTGAGAGATCAATATGCAATTGATGATTTCAATACTTTTTCAAGATTGTTTTTCATGAACTTAATGTCTTTTGCAACTAGTTTCCTTCCTTTCAATTCTCCTTTGTGCAAAAAAATCCAAACACAACTAGAAATTTGATGTATGAGAATGTGGATTTCTTTGAAGAAAATGTTTGTAACATGTGTTTCTAAGCCTCTAGAAACATGCAAGAGCTCCGATTGTACTATTTTCTAGTAAGATAAATGATTGGCAATGCCTTCAGGTTGGCTATATCCATAAAACAATGTAGAAAAGTTCATCTATTCTAAAATCTTGTCCTAGAAAATCCCTAGTGGATTGAAACCTTCTTATCATGCAATTTGCATAATCTTGTTCTCCAAGTCATCTATTAGATAGGATTGTTTATATCCATGTACAATTTTTTCAGATACAGGCTCTATATCTTCATCATCATCAAAAGAATGAAGGGTTTCTTCAATTCATAGGCTAAGAGAAACTTGCTCAATGTTTCTATTGAAAATTGCTTCCCATTGATCCTTGATAACAATGCATTCATTACAATAAAGTGGAGCGTTGCACGAGTCATTAAGAGAAATCATGACATTTATTATTTGTACATTTCCTAACAAGTATGCATTTCTGTATTCCATTTTCCTTGTTAACATTATTTCCACTATCATTGAGTCAATCAAAGAATCTAGGTAATTCTATTTAGAATTTGTCTAAATCTATAGGATCATTTATGATTGCTCTAGTTATCCCAAGTTGAGATTTTATGTAACTAAGTTGTCATATTTGTGCAAAACCCATTCTTGGTGATAATAGCCTCTCTTCCAAAGGTATCAACTTACTCATGGTTTCTAATTTTTATGGGTTCCCCACATGGTACATTTCTTGCATATCACAACCTCCTTTTACCTATCCATAACTCTTCTTAAACCCTACATCTCTCACAAGAAATGACTATTTTATTGATGATTGGCTCTTAGATTTCTTTATATATTTTGGATTGCATTTAGTTCTTTTCTCATCTATAGATATGCTCTTAAGGAATATTTGGTTTGTTACAATGACTTGTTATGGCCTAGGCCATTTTTATTATGTGCTAAACTTGTAGATGAGTGCATATCATATTTTTGGAATGGAATAAATATATTACCATCAACAACCTCATTCATCAATTTACCTATGCTCAAGAGGAAGTTGGACAACAACCTCAGTCACAAGATGATAAATGATCGACCAAGAATTTAATGTTTGAAACATAGTGTAATGACCTTTCCTGTTCTCATGATAATTCTAGATGATCTCATGGGCATCGACACAGTTGGTTTCATCCTCAATGTATTAATCTTGGCATCAAGTAGAATGTGAGTCACCTAGGAATGATTTTTGCTCATGGTATGACCATCTATAACAATATCTAACCTCTAGAACGTGGATAACATCTCTGGTAACCAATCTATAGACTTTCTCTCACCCAATGTGATGAAAACATAGGATAAATGTTGTTGTATCTTGTTAAAATTGTTATGCATTTTTAAAAATGTTATCATTTTGTTTATTTTTCTATATTTGGCATAAAGCACATTTTTTACATATTTGAGAGAGAAAATTTATATACAAGTTAGTAAGGAGTGAGCAAAAAGAATGATATAAAATTTGTAAAAACACTTTCATTTTTTTAATGCAAAGGTTGAGCCTATGTTGCCAATTGTGAGTGTCGTAGCATCATTAGTATAGTCTCTTAAGGAAGCTACAACCCATGAGAAAGGGCCCACTCAGAGGTACCATTCTACCAATTTTCTTTTCGTGTTTTTAGTTTCATTTCTAGTACTAGATTTTACTTTGTTATCATAGTGATAATTATGTTGTTTCTTTGTTAATTTGAATTATGATGGCAAGTTTTTCTTTTGAGTATAGTTTTTAGAGCAGAGGACAATATATAGATTGTAAATATTTCTTGTTCATGTATTAGTCCCAATGAGGTAGCCCCAAGATAAACTCTGATTGGACTTGTCAATTTTCATTTTTTAGTAGTTTAATTATTATGTTATCTGAAGTAACTTTTCATTATGAATGCAATGCTACAATACAATTTGTTGTTTGTAATTATTTTCAATAAGTATGCAAAATTAGGATAGGATTTTCTATTTGGTTAGAAGATAATCTATAACGTATAATTTATTTAGTCCAATCAATTAAAGTGCCCATGTTCTACACAAAAAGTGCATAGTGCCTCATAAGTACATAAGACACCTTGGTTGATAACATTAAGTGTACAAGTGTTCTTAGATAAATTGAAAACATATAGAACAACTATCAAATTTCTTGTAGTATAGATATACAATGGTGATGCAAAAGTAGGCAATTTCTTGTTGGAAATAAATTTGTGGCACTATTATCATATTTTCTCATTCAATGAAAGGACTTTTGATGCTTCATCAATAGTCAAATAAGAAAAATTGGATAAGATCTCATTATCAATCCAATGCATGTTTTTCTGATAGTGTATGCATTCACAAATATAGCATACAAAGGTAAGTGTGTCTTCAATTGTTTCTAAATAGAATGCAATTGCTTTTACCACTTTGATGTGTTTCTATGTTCTGTGATGTCCAAAGTATCCTTTTGTCCTTATTTTCTATTTCAATGATACAATATTGTTGATGATATCCTCGAAATTCATACTATTATTTTTTTTATAAATGTATTTATTACTTATTCAAAGCATTCTAATTGATATGCAATTTTCCCACTGGTTGTCCATCTATGTGTGGAAACTATTTTTTTTATTTTCCCTATATCTTTTGTGACCATGTCAATGATTTAGTTGATTTATTATTACAAGATTAGATGGGATTTTGAGCATATTGTTTTCTAGGTGCATTGAACATTTTAGTATCTATTTTGAAATATGTATATAAACTGGGAAATAAAAGGATACACGAATAAATGGTCAACATTTTTAGTGAAAGTATTATGGATTCGAAGAAAAATTGAAAAAACTATTATGATAAACAAGAAAATATGATGAACCATAGGATTATTAGTGAAGGTAGCAACAAACAATAAAGAATCCAAATTTGTTGCATTGCTTAGATATCTTATTGCATTTTTTTTAACTAGATCTTTGTGATTTCTAGTATTTGCATGCAAAGGCCACAATTTTGGTTGCTTACGTGATTGCAACTTCTGTTAGAATTACAATGGATAGAACATGTGATAATGATGTTATAGAATGTTTCTAATTTAAACTTAAAAACACGATGGTATGGAAAACACAAAAAACATCGTATACTTGAATATGTTGTAGATAATATTAGTGTCCTTTTTGGCAATTTTGAAAATATGCTAAAGTTGAAATTAAAAATCATATATCTATTTGAATGATATCATTACAATGTGTATTTTCTACTTTCACAAAATGACTCAATTAGTGCAGGGATACAAGCCTTATCTTCAACTATTGAACCAAAAAGATACATATGCTTTTCCAAAGACTGCATTCACATTATGACCTCATATTATTTTTTATGTATGTGCTTGTGCCTTTGATCTATTTATGGTCAATTTCTAGACATTAATAAAAGTATTGTATCGTATCTAGTCGTAAAATCAATTAGAGATCTATCTAGTGCTAATGAAAAAAAGTCACCATGTACCCATTGTGATATTCATGCATGTATAGAAATGTTGAAGCACATAGCCCAAGTAACATTTGTGAAGACAAACTATTTTAACTTAAATAGGTTATAAGATAAAAGTTGTCCAAGTGAAATGCCCATGTTTCTCTTGTAGCAAGGTTGCATTGGTGTCTATATATTCAGAGGGAAAACATTTGTTGTTGTTATAGTGAAGGTTCTATTCAATATCAATTCCAATTTTGTTTGAATTTTTTCTATTGCAACAAATTTTAGCATTTGTTTTATTTTAATAGTTACATTTTTTTTTAAAATCACTTAGAGTGTGTCTATCTTTCGACGCCCCATAGTCTCACTCTTGATGATTAAAAACATGGCCGATATAGATACTTCATCGATGAATAGTTTCTAGGTCATCTAACTTCTAATGCCCCAAAATGTGGTTGGTATAGAAACTTCGTCAATAAATAGTTTCTAGGTCATCTAACTATCGATGAATGAAACGTCGATGAATAGTTTCTAGTTAGTATGACTTATGACAACTTTAACATCGTAATTGGAAGACCATTTGTCCCACTATAGAATTGGGCCTTCGACAACACGTGTCCCTCATAGAGGTCAGAAGTGAGACGACTGAGAGTTTCGTCAGAAGTGAGATGGTACTAGAATCAATGTTTGGAGGGGCCAGGTTTTGTCGGTATCTAGAAAACATTACATTGGCATTACATCAAAATTTTCGTCGGAAAATGACCCAAATTTACTAGTGGGATAAAGTGGTTGGAAGGCAGGGTGGCCAATGAGGTTCAAATAACCGTTTTGGACTAGCTAGTTGAATTCCTCATAATTTTCTTTGAAATGGATGTAGAACCTCATCCTTTTGCTTCTTCCTCTTTTACCAAATGCATCATGCATTATAACTATGTTTCCTCTATTTCCCATGTTACCAGAGTGATTTTTGCCTCTTCTAAATAAACTCATCTAAATATCCATCAATGATCAAATTAGTATACACATTCTACAAGCTACAATATGCTAATCATTAGATGCTCTTTTGCTTTAAAAACAATTTAATAATGGCTCTAAACTGACCAAGAAATCAAGCATGCCAAGGGAAATATGAAATAAAATAAGGAAAATAGGAAAGAATATCACGAGCTTCCTTTTCTTTCTGTGTTATCTCTATCATTCAAATTGTAAATTCTTTACCAAGTTGTCACTGATCTCATTGAAGATGGGAAAGGAATGCAAGTGAAATTATAATGATGAGTAATGAAAAAGGGACTTGTAATTTATGGAAAACATAATAAATGACATGAATGCACGATAATGTTCACAATCCATTTCAATTAATTTTGTTCAAAACCCATCCCACATTCAATCTGAATAATAGTTCATATCAACATGCTTTATAAACCATTGTCTATTATCTTTTAGGCCTGTCAAAATATCGTATGATTCATTCAAATCATGACAAATTATTCATATATTAGGAATATATACATCAAACTATCAATAGACCCTTTCTTTGAAAGTTTTTCTATTTATATAACAAGGGGAGAAAAATCATGAAATGTGTTTAGGGACTTTTTGGGAATAATTTATGAAAAAAGATAGATTATGAGAGGATTTGGTCATGTTTATTATAAAATAAAAATAACTTTTAAATATGCACATCAAAACATCCACCTATTTTCCAAACATTCATTACATTTCATTTGACAGTCTGAGCTTGTATCATAAAACTTTGCCACTTATTTATAGTGAACATTTTCATCTTATGTAAACCATCCTCAAATGCTCAAAGAAACATTTTTAACCAAATATTTCAGATGAAAAACAAATTATTACTGTGACTCTTGATATGATTTGCAAATATATAAATTCAAACTTTACATCTATGGTCAAAGAATGATTAAAAATAATCTCCAATGACGAACTGGAGTTGAAGACAAATCGTCCCGAAGTTTGTCAATTTACTACAAATGACAGATAGACCCAATTATATATTTGATTCAGATAGAAATAAAATTCGAACTATATCCATCCAAGAGATATTACTATATTTCCTTAACAATATTAGTGACAAAGAGAATCATCATAAACCCAAAATCTTGTCAAATTGTGAGCTAAAATATTTGGAGACAAGAAGGGTCAGGTTCAATTTTATAAGTTCCATTAAACCATACTTTGTTTCGTAATCCACTCTCATACATTCTGGGATCGAAATTTCAACCATATTTTGTGTAAAAAGAATAGTTGGATTCAAATAAAAATCTTGTTAGTTATAAGGTCGTGTGTTCAAAACCTGACGTCAACTCAGCCAAGACAAAAAACTGGTCAAAGCTTATGCACCACCAATTTCAAATCAAACAATCTCTCTCTCTCTCTCTCTCTCTCTCTCTCTCTCTCTCTCTCTCTCTCTCTCTCTTCTTTGCTGAGTCAAAAATAGGTTTTCAACCCATGACCCCAAAATATTTTTGAATGGATTTATAAATTTGTATCAGTCATTTGTTTATATATGCGACCAACTGGGGTTTGTGATTGATTTTAGTTATTTTGAATTTCAAACCCATGTTTATATTTTATATTGGAATATAAAACAAATGATATATTATGGTATGAACAATGTATACAAATATAAAACCATATAAAGTGTACCCATAGCATATCCTTTGTTCATACCTAGACTTTATAACAATACTTGATCATATGTTATGAAAACGTTTCACATGTATATGGCTTATAAAATCGTGCATTGCCCCTCATACCTTGTCCTTATTTGCATGGATATCAAATGTAAAGTTCATGTGTGATTAAGAGCATAAAAAATGACTCCAACTCCTTTTGCATATGTAACCATATGAATAAGGATATACATGTCACAAGTACTTCTTCACTAAAATATGAAGAATGAAGAGAAGTCATCAATATTATGCATCAAACTAAAATGTATCAATCCATGATGTCATGAAATCATGCTAAGAATCATTCATATCATAACTTTTGAATCTTCAACATAATACCATTGATGTAGATATGTATGTAAGATGAGGGAAATGTTTGAAAACAATTATTTATGTGTTTTTTAATAGGGGATCCCACCTATTAATATTTATTAATATCATAATATATGTAGATAGGGATTTCAATCATTTGTAGGATTTTGTAATAGGTGATGATATTTTGAGTCAACATCCGATGACTCCATAGGGTAGTCAATTTTCTAATTGACTAGAACTCAGAATTTCTAGTTTTTCTTTGAAACTTTAAATTATATATTTGTTGATAATTTATTCTTCTTACGTATTTCAACAATTTTTTCATAAAATTTTCTAATATGCTCTATTCACTCATGGAGGGTAGAATGAGAAAAACGAAAATGGTAACGAGAAAAAAGAAAATGGGAACAAGCTACGATCATCAAATATATGCAATACTATCTAGTAGGTTCAGAAAATAGTACATAAGTAATGCTACAGACACAAGATAATTCATCCATATCTGTTGTTTTTATTTCTTCAATTCTTTTCCAAGACAAATCAATGAAAATTTTGCAATCTAATGATCATACAGGTAACTTGATTGATCCAACTTTGACCCAAATCTCAAAATCAAAATCAAGAACATGAAAAATAAACAAGTGAAAAGAAAGATAAAAGAAAACAAAACTACATAAATAGAAAATCAAATAATGTACAGGAAAAACTGAAGATGATGAAAAATCAATCATGTTCAACATAGTGTTTCAAATGTGAACCATTAGTCGTGTAAGAAAATAATTACCCATCTATGTCTTTTAATAAACATGTTTATTCCCAACAACGGAAGTGATTATATAAGGACCAAGCCATAATTTATGAAACTTGATATGCTTACCTTTGTCAACATGAGAAATATCCCATAGTAAAACTTGTTCATCAGTTGCAAAAGTAGTTGGTTTTTCCCTCTTGTCAAAATGTTTCTTAATAGATTGTTGCATCTTCTTAAGATTTTCAAGAGCAAAGTTTTTTGTTTCTTCTAGAGCCATTAGAGAATTAATGCTCCGAGGGATATCTGTAGAGTTCAACTCTTCATCCTGCAATACTAATATAAGGGAGGTTAACTCAAGTTCCATAGGAATTATTGCTTTTTGACCATATAATAGTTGAAAAGGGGTATGCCCAATACTGATTTTGGTAGTGGTTTGGTCTATCCATAATGCATAAGTGAGTAATGAATGCCACTAGTGAGGTTTATTATTTATGATCTTCTTAAGGCTTTGACCAGATTTTTATTTGTTGATTCAACTTTCCCATTCCCTTGCAAATAATACTTAGATGAAGTAAAATGCTTCACCCCAAATTTGTTAAGGAATTGGGTCAATTTATCAAATATAAATTCTAACCAATTATCATAAATTATTTCGATCGTAAGACCAAAACGAGAAAATATATTAGATTCCAAAAATGAAATTACATGTTCATCTTGTGCATGCTTGAGTGGTATAGCTTCAGTCCACTTTCTGAAGTAGTTTGTTGATTTCAAGATCAAAATATGACTAGTAGAATATGAAGGATTAATAAGACCAACAGAATCCAATCCCCACTTAGAAAAGGGAAAATAAGGAAGAACTGGTTGCAAGGACATGGCAGAAAATTTTTCCTTGCCAACAAACTTTTGACATTCAATACAGGCATGTACAAATTTTTAAGAATCTCTAAAAATTGAAGGGTGGTAACAACCAGTTCTCAAGATTTTGTGGGCAATGGATTTGGCAACAAAATGACCATCGACGTGAATACATGAATTTGATGACCCATGAATTTCCTTGAAGATTTGTGGGGATGTTGTATTGTCTACACAACATAAAAACAATCTGTAATAATCCCGTGGAAAATAAGATATACTCAAAATTAGATATTTGGAGGCTTCAAGTCGAGTCCTATTGTGTTCATGGTACTAAATATTATTAGGAAATTTTTTAAATTGAAAATAGTAGATTATATCTGATACCAAGGATGTTTTTCTAAATCAAGATTATCATGTTCAACCACAAAAAGTGCAGACAAGGAATCCTGATTGTTTTCAGAAGAAACACCTTTTTCAGGGTGTTGAGACAGGTGTAAGGCTAGATATCGCCCCTTAATAGTGTTAGAGGTTGTGATCGTGAAGTAATTTTATTGTATCTTAGCAAGCCAATCTGTGATCTTTCCTGATAAATGCATTTGTGAAAGTAAAATTTTTACTGCAGGAAAAGAGAATTTTACCTGAGTGTGCTTACCTAAGATAAAATGGTGAAAATTTTCAATAGATTTTAAAAGAGAACGAGTAGTTTTTCAATCAAATTTTATTTGAATTCATCATCTTATAAGATATGGATCATGTAATATATTGGATGATCATTGTTTTGATCATGTTTTTGAAGAATAATAGTAGATGTTGCTTCTTCAGTGGCACATAAATAATGAAAACGTTTTGAAAATTTGGTTTTGCCAAAACAAGGGAAGAGCTAATTGTTTTCTTGATTTCTATGAAATCTTATTCAGTGTCATCATTCTATGAAAATTATTTTCTTTATTTATCATATTGTGTATTGGTTTGACCATTCTAGAAAAATCGAGAATGAATCTTCTAACAAAATTAATTTTAGCCATAAAAGATTGAATTTCCTTTTTAGAAGAAGGGGCTTGAAGATTTTAAATTGTGATAGCCCTCTCTAGGTCAATATTGATTCTTGAATCAGAAACAATATGACCAAGAATCTTACATTTAGTGACACCAAAAATAGATTTCGTCGAATTCAAGGACATTCCAAATTTTCTGTAATGAAGGAAAATGTTTCTTAGACGATCAAAGTGATTTTGTCGATTTCTAGAATAGACAGTTAAATTATCAAGATAGATTTGGGCAATTTTATTGATAATACCATCAAAGGATATTTGCATAGCTCTTTGAAAGGTATCACCTACATTTATTAGAATGAAAGGCATTCTTTCGTAGGAAAAGATGCCCCAACATGTGGTGAATGTGGTTTTGTACTTGTCATCCCTATTGACTCGAATCTAATTATAACCTGAAAATCCATCAAGAAGAGACATGATTTGTGATTCTACTACTCTACTAAGTACCTAGTGTTGGGATATACCATCTAGCCTAGATTAAAAATAAATAATTCTTCCCCATAAGAGTGTATTTTGCATAACCTAACATGAGGAATGATAAAGTGACTATGCAGGGAATGATAAAACTTGATGTCAAGAATCATAAGGTAACTATGAAGTGAGGATGAATGAAAACAAATAAACTAGGGAGGGAAGAATCTCAAGTGTTGAAAAAAATGTAAATTTTTGAAAGGAAGATTTCTTAACCCCCATTTTCAGGTTAGCGTTTGTTCACTACTATAATATGGGATGTGGCATTGCTGATTTGCATAGTTATATCCCTCAAATCATTAGCATATTTTTTTTGCAGGAACGCATCGGGTTTTAACATTGAGTTTTAGTGTCAATATTTACATCGATGTTACATTGATAGCATCATATTTGTTTCATATGTCCAATGCTCAATACACCAAATATATGATATTTTTATATGCATCGTTCTTGCATCATGTTTTGTTAGATGTGTATTAGGTGTGTGTCACTTATGTGTAACTTGAATTGATCATGCATCAAACACATTGATTTTTCATTGTG
The DNA here is from genome assembly GCA_000966675.3 of Picea glauca. Classification (NCBI taxonomy): domain Eukaryota; kingdom Viridiplantae; phylum Streptophyta; class Pinopsida; order Pinales; family Pinaceae; genus Picea; species Picea glauca. Next base: position 91,833 of record JZKD02S1672502.1, read on the forward strand.
TAGTATCAAAGTGGTGTCTAATTCATGGACATATAGCACTATATTAGCATCATAATGTGATCCATGATTAACAAAATTCATTTTAAGAAATTTTTTGTTGTATTTGCATAAAATTATGATATCACACTTTTAGGGTGTTCCAACGAGTCATTGACAAGAGTGAAGTCTACAAAACTTGATAGAAGAATCAAAGGGTAACTATGAAGGGAATGATATAAATTGATGTGAAGAATCATAAGGTAACTGTGAAGTGGGGGAAGAATAGAAAAATAAATAAACTAGGGAGGGGAAGATTTTTAAGTGTTGAAAAAATCTGAATTTTTTGAAAGTGAGCTTTATAAATGTTTGTTTCAGGTAATTGGCCATTTGAAACCAAAGTAGTAAGTTCTCATAGTGGTGATAATTACATCAAATCCATTCAACTCATGTATTATTATTATATAGAGGAATTCATTTATTTCTCAGATGTGGATGAAATGTTATTTATTTAGCCAATGTTTTTAGAAGTGATATTGCATGATTGTGTCAAGTCATTATTTGATTGTTGTTCATTGGATCCCTACGAAAAAAGACAAAATTTGAGCATTGTTGCCATATTTTAAAACATATATATATGGTGAATGTTCTCTACATGAATTGTTGTCTGTGACTTCAAATAGACCGGAATATCACAACAAAATCAACAAACATATGCTACACTATTTTGAGTCAAATGTATTACCAGTTTTTAAAGATGTGTACAATACCTTTATTATTTGGAAAAACCATTGTAATTAGATGTAGTTGTATTGAATTTTGGCTATAAAGGAATATGGGATACATGGATAATGTTGTTTCTATCTCTTTTCACTCTCTCTTGGGGTGAAACAATTTATTTTTGTTGAGAAGTAGGAATTAATGATACTTCTTGGAGTGGGCTCATGCTAATATTGGGTTTGGTTCCTCCTAATGTATTTCTTTTCACTAAGGGAAGTAATGTATCTGGGGGCCCTTATGTACCTGGGGGGAATTGTGTTCTATGGGTAGTAATATGAGGGTATTTCAAGGTCCATCAAGGTTGAAAACCACATAGTCTTTGAACTTGAATCCATTTTCCAATACACTATTTCCTTTTTTGGAAACATTATATATTCATGATTTATCATGATTGAAGAATGACCCAATCCAACACCAAAATTCGTGGTAAAAAATTCCATGAAATTTTCGTCAGATATTCGAAAATTTGATAGAAAATTTGGAGAAGACACTTCTTCACATGTCATGATGTACCACATGTGGTGTTCCTCAAAATCCTTAGTGGATTATAGTATACAATATAGGATTTTCCAAGGAAACTTGATAAGTAGCACCACCAAATGGTACATTGAGTTACCTCGCACCACCTATTGCAACTTTTTGTCTTTAGCATTGGATTTCCTAACACACTTCCAATTGCATATTTAGTATGAGACTGAAATAAATATTTTGACATCACTATGTCAGAACATTGACATGTACATTTTCTATCATATTCATGAATGGATATGTTGGCGTAGGCTCATTCGAGCTAAGATTTTGGATCAACTTTTGGTAGATTGGTTCATCAAATCATTATTACCACCCATAGCAAAAGATGTTTCCATGTTAGGGGTAGTCACTAGGGAATATGTGAGCTTACGATCCCAACATTTAGACTTTATTTATTCATGGTCAGGAACATTGTATGATATCATTCCTCATGCTCCAAGGTCATTAATAGATCCTACAAGGCCAAACCTGGGACCACATGTTGATGGTATGGTTGGTTGTGTTTATAATGTCTTTGTTGGCGATTTGGCTAGGGAGATTAGTCAATTGTCTATATTTGTAAGTCAACGAGCTATTGTTTCCACAATCCAAACAACTACAATCCCTAGTCAGACCTCCAAGGTGAATTTAGTACAGTACACACAACCGAAGAATCCTTGACAACTTGGAGGAGAGAAGAAAAATGCAAAGAAAAACTCTTCTGCTAAGAAAGGGACTGTGAAAATAAAAAACACTACCACTAGAGGAAATCAGCAGAATAATAATGTTAAGTTTCCCTAGAAGATTTGTGGTGGATTCCATCTCACACACCAATATCCTACGATGGATGAGATTCATCGCTATATTTCGCAGTGTGGAGCTCCCCAATAACCTATTGTTTTGACAAATCCATTCCCTACATAGAAACAAAAAAAGGTTGCAATAAATCATGAACCTCCATAAGGGGGAACACTAGGTAACCCATAGCAAGAAGGTGCGTCGATGAGTGACAACATTTACATGTATGACCAAACAGTCAATTTAGAAACACAGGCTCATAATTATGAGAATCTAGAGAGTGGTTCTTTGAATAAGGACCCTACATATACTTATTGACTTGGTGGCCCTCTCCGAACAAAAAATACATCACTTGACATAGTACTTCACCCACCAAAGGGTGTTCTTTGTGGGTATATGCATAATCCCAACACATGCTTCCAATAATTATAATATTGAAAAATATTTATCACAACACCATAAACCATGTCAATCCTCGAAGTTGTCCAACACTGCCTAATGAAGTGGAGAGAATTGATGTCTTCTATAGGAAGGGTGGACCCTTCAGATACTAGTTTAATTACATTTGACACAAACCAAATTCAGCCTAGGTGTTGGATGTATTGGCATCAATGTCAAAGGATTAATATGTCATTAATGTCATATTACGACTTTACAAATACACAACATTTCCAAGACTAATTTATATATAGGTTTACAAGTATATTAAAAAGGGGTGCACGTGAAAAAGTAAAAAGTGAAATGGTGGTTTCGAACTCATGGGTTTGGAATCCCATGGTATTTTACCATATATTTTCCCATGGTATTTGGAAAAGTGAAATAAGAAAAGGGGAATTAATTATTTAATTAATGGGTGTCATGTCTTTTTTAATTAACATTTCCCTTCATGTAGGGTTATGATAAAGTATTGAGAGAAATTTTGTGCGTGAAAAATGTAATAACATTTGAAGAAGTAGATGAGAAAAGATTGAATATATTTCCAAAAGGGGAGAGTTGTGAAATTAGTTCCGGGTCATCTTGGCATTTTCGCTATAAATTATTTTATGGGACATTTCAGACTGTAAAATTTTGAGGAGATGGAGATGAGATATATCGATACATGTGGTCAAAATTTTTGAAATTGGTTCACTATACTTTCTGAGATATTACCTATGGAAGTTAGGGTTCCTAAATTCTCCTAAAATGAGTTTCAAATAGGTCAATTTGGCAATTTTTCTATAACTTATTTTCTATGACGTTTCAGACCGTAAAATTATGAGGATACAAAGGTGAGATCTCTAGAGTACATGTGGCTAAAATTTCATATGTTGGTTCTCTATACTTTTTGAGATATTCCCTTTGGAAGTTAGGGTTCTTGAATTCTTCTGAAATCAGTTTCAAATAGGTCAATTTGGCATTTTCTCTATAACTTATTTTTTGGGATGTTACAGACTGTGAAATTTTGAGGACATGGAGATGATATATCTGGGTACATGAGCTTAAAATTTCATATGTTGGTTTGCTAAAAAAAAATATATATTCCCTATGGAAGTTAGGGTTTCATAATAGTCCTAAAATAAATTTCAAAGAAGATAGTTTGGATTTTTTGCTATAACTTCTTTTATGGGACTTTAAAGACTAAAATTTCTAGGGATCCAAAGAGACATACTTCTAGAAGTATCTCAGGTAAAAATTTCAAACTTTGGTTTTCTATACCTTATGAGATATACCCTATGGAATTTAGGGTTTCTGAATGGTCCTAAAATCAGTTTCAAACATATCAACTTGGCATTTTATCTATAACTTATTTTTTGAGACTTTTTAGACTATGAAATTTTTAGGGATCTCAAGAGACATATCAAAATTCCTAAGGAAAAAATTTTAGAATCATATTTGAAAAATTGGATACATGGCATGGTGTATAAGGAAGAGGGAAAAAACAACAATCTTTGAGAAAGTTACCATAAATTTCTTTTGGAAATTCAAATTTTGGTGAAACCTATTGAAGGAAGAAGCTTTAACAATGGGGATTAGTGTCTCTAGTAGATTGGTTTCTATGAATATCTATAAGAGTAGATTGTTGCCTACCAAGGTTTGTACTAGTGGGGGTTTGTGTCTCTAGTAGGTTGGTACATACAAAGAATTATAAAGAAAAAATTTATGGTTTTCTCCCAAAAGGGTTTCCACGTAAATATTGTGTTCCATGTTCTTCACTTATGAGATATCATATGTTATTTTTTTTCTATGGTTGATTAATGTTTGAAACAGTAAAATAAAAATTATACTAATTCACCCCCCTCTTAATATAAGTGTGTGATCAACACTAGTATCCCCCACCATATTTCTTTTCATATTTAAGTAGTCTCATGTGGGATGAATATCTTCAAAACTATTGTTGATGAAGGGACATCCACTTCTATTATGTATATGTCATGGTGGAGAGATATTGAATCCGCATAGCTTTTGCAATTCACCATGTTGAAGGAATTTGGAAACCACATGTTTAAGCCTCATGGAAACATTTCTTCCCTTATTTTGGATTTAGGTGGTGTTACACATCAAAATGCCACATTTTAGTTTCACNCAACAAAAGGTTGCAATAAATCATGAACCTCCATAAGGGGGAACACTAGGTAACCCATAGCAAGAAGGTGCATCGATGAGTGACAACATTTACATGTATGACCAAACAGTCAATTGAGAAACGCAGGCTCATAATTATGAGAATCTAGAGAGTGGTTCTTTGAATAAGGACCCTACATATACTTCTTGACTAGGTGGCCCTCTCCGAACAAAAAATCCATCACGTGAAATAGTACTTCACCCACCAAAGGGTGTTCTTTGTGGGTATATGCAGAATCCCAACACATGCTTCCAATAATTATAATATTGCAAAATATTTATCACAACACCATAAACCATGTTGATCCTCAAAGTTGTCCAACACTGCCTAATGCAGTGGAGAGCATTGATGTCTTCTATAGGAAGGGTGGACCCTTCAGATACTAGTTTAATTACATTTGACACAAACCAAATTCAGCCTACGTGTTGGAATTATTGGCATCAATGTCAAAGGATTAATATGTCATTAATGTCATATTATGACTTTACAAATACACAACATTTCCAAGACTAATTTATATATAGGTTTACAAGTATATTAAAAAAGGGGTGCACGTGAAAAAGTAAAAAGTGAAATGGTGGTTTCGACCTCATGGGTTTGGAATCCCATGGTATTTTACCATATATTTTCCCATGGTATTTGGAAAAGTGAAATAAGAAAAGGGGAATTAATTATTTAATTAATGGGTGTCATGTCTTTTTTAATTAACATTTCCCTTCATGTAGGGTTATGATAAAGTATTGAGAGAAATTTTGTGCGTGAAAAATGTAATAACATTTGAAGAAGTAGATGAGAAAAGATTGAATATATTTCCAAAAGGGGAGAGTTGTGAAATTAGTTCCGGGTCATCTTGGCATTTTCGCTATAAATTATTTTATGGGACATTTCAGACTGTAAAATTTTGAGGAGATGGAGATGAGATATATCGATACATGTGGTCAAAATTTTTGAAATTGGTTCACTATACTTTCTGAGATATTACCTATGGAAGTTAGGGTTCCTAAATTCTCCTAAAATGAGTTTCAAATAGGTCAATTTGGCAATTTTTCTATAACTTATTTTCTATGACGTTTCAGACCGTAAAATTATGAGGATACAAAGGTGAGATCTCTAGAGTACATGTGGCTAAAATTTCATATGTTGGTTCTCTATACTTTTTGAGATATTCCCTTTGGAAGTTAGGGTTCTTGAATTCTTCTGAAATCAGTTTCAAATAGGTCAATTTGGCATTTTCTCTATAACTTATTTTTTGGGATGTTACAGACTGTGAAATTTTGAGGACATGGAGATGATATATCTGGGTACATGAGCTTAAAATTTCATATGTTGGTTTGCTAAAAAAAAATATATATTCCCTATGGAAGTTAGGGTTTCATAATAGTCCTAAAATAAATTTCAAAGAAGATAGTTTGGATTTTTTGCTATAACTTCTTTTATGGGACTTTAAAGACTAAAATTTCTAGGGATCCAAAGAGACATACTTCTAGAAGTATCTCAGGTAAAAATTTCAAACTTTGGTTTTCTATACCTTATGAGATATACCCTATGGAATTTAGGGTTTCTGAATGGTCCTAAAATCAGTTTCAAACATATCAACTTGGCATTTTATCTATAACTTATTTTTTGAGACTTTTTAGACTATGAAATTTTTAGGGATCTCAAGAGACATATCAAAATTCCTAAGGAAAAAATTTTAGAATCATATTTGAAAAATTGGATACATGGCATGGTGTATAAGGAAGAGGGAAAAAACAACAATCTTTGAGAAAGTTACCATAAATTTCTTTTGGAAATTCAAATTTTGGTGAAACCTATTGAAGGAAGAAGCTTTAACAATGGGGATTAGTGTCTCTAGTAGATTGGTTTCTATGAATATCTATAAGAGTAGATTGTTGCCTACCAAGGTTTGTACTAGTGGGGGTTTGTGTCTCTAGTAGGTTGGTACATACAAAGAATTATAAAGAAAAAATTTATGGTTTTCTCCCAAAAGGGTTTCCACGTAAATATTGTGTTCCATGTTCTTCACTTATGAGATATCATATGTTATTTTTTTTCTATGGTTGATTAATGTTTGAAACAGTAAAATAAAAATTATACTAATTCACCCCCCTCTTAATATAAGTGTGTGATCAACACTAGTATCCCCCACCATATTTCTTTTCATATTTAAGTAGTCTCATGTGGGATGAATATCTTCAAAACTATTGTTGATGAAGGGACATCCACTTCTATTATGTATATGTCATGGTGGAGAGATATTGAATCCGCATAGCTTTTGCAATTCACCATGTTGAAGGAATTTGGAAACCACATGTTTAAGCCTCATGGAAACATTTCTTCCCTTATTTTGGATTTAGGTGGTGTTACACATCAAAATGCCACATTTTAGTTTCACACCCTAAGTGTCGCAAGTGTCGCAAGTGTCACAAAGTGGTGTATGCACCTCAGTAAGTGTCACATGCACTGTCGCAATTGTCGTATGCACCTTCCTAAGTGTCGCATTCACTTTTTTAGGTTTCACCACCACCTGACACCATTAAAATCGTTTTTCATTACCCCTAAGTCATATGGGAGGAGGAAATTCATCATTTCTAGGTCAAAACACATCTTTTCCTTGGAAAATTCAACCTTTTTATGAGCATTTATGAAGGGTTGTGCCCCCCTAGCCATGATCGGGGGGGAGTGCCATGGCACCCCCTCTTCCATATTAGGGTAGCACCACTACTATGGTGGTGCTCTATCTCTCACTGGTGGGGAGCGCCATTCTTATTGAGAGAAAAGTGGGATCTCCTCCACCTTATTCTATGGGCTTGCTCTTTCAAATTAGGTTAGTTATGTTTGACTGTTATGTTTTGGATTCACCTTAAGATCTGATCCGAACATCAAGGATCCATATCCTCAACCATATCCCTCATTTTCTCATCATGGTTGTACCTCTTAAGCCTATATATTGAGGGCTTTCCAAGGAGGAAGAGGAAGTAATCAGTGAGAGTATCATCATTTTGATCTTGGTATATTCGTGCAAGGGATGAACAAGGAGAAGTTCATGCTACATCATTCGTGGTATTTAAGTATTATTTTTTGGGTTCTAATTGAATATACTTGGCCTATTTCCTTCAAGCGTGTGTATTCTTGCATGTGCTTGTCTATTGTCGTTTCAATCTTCATAGGTGAATTTGTTTTACCTAATACACTAAAGTAGGAGATAGTTGTTTATATTTGATTCCCTTTGTAGGTATTAAGTTTCACCAGGGAATTTGAAGATCAAGCTCATGGATTGGAAGCAACGAGGACAAACTTCGAAACAAGGTACATCATGCCCTTTCTCCCTTTGATCTGGATTATTTTCGGCACGAAATGAGAGCGGAGATATAATAAAGAAATGAATAGAGATATCACATATATTCAATAATATAACATAAATGTATCAGAGATGCAACCATAAACACATATATACAGTAGTAAACGATTTCTATTAATGAAAGAAGTGTATAGAGACTGTAAAAATACAGAGTGAAAGACTCGCTAGAATGGTGGCAGCTTATCTCTGAGAAGAGATGTGATGGCTACTCGCATTCGCAAGAAGATGATTACAATGAGGCT
>JZKD02S1672502.1:100111-126923 GCA_000966675.3 Picea glauca
ATTTGGGTAAGTTAGTACATCAACTTCCCGGGGTCGTAACTTTTGCATATGATCTTCGTTTTAGGTGTATGATAGCTCGTTGGAAAGGTATCGTTGAGGAGATTCATTTTGGGGGATCAATCATGATTTTAGCTATCAATGAGAAACTAGATACTGAAAAAACTTCATTTGGGCGCTCAAAATGGCCCCAAAAGTTAAAAACTGCTAAAAATAGTAAATTGCCAAATTTGCCAGAAAACTGTTTTGAGCCAGTCGGAAAAGGTGGGTGGCCATCGATATCCACCTAGATCACCCTCTCTCCTTATGATTGGTTAAAATTAGTTTAAAGGGATGTTAGTGTCCACTTGTAGTGTTTTTTTCTTGGTATATGGGTCTGGGATGTTTCATCTATCCACAGACGAAACATTCCGTAACAGAAATTGGTGACTCCACTCAGAGGGACTTTGAATAGTATTTCCTTGGATCGCCTGAAGCCTTTGCCTATCATTATTTAATGTTTAATTTTTCATTCTGATCTATTTCCGGGTATCTCCTCTTCACTAAAGAGATTACATAGTCATTGATTGGATTTTCTAAGTTTTTATCCTTTTAGAGCAATTTTATGAACTTTTCAGAAGGGTGGAACTCCCCTGAAGTTCACACCAAGGTGGCACTTACCTCACTGGAACTCCCCAAAATCCTACCAAAGGTTGCCATTAACTGGATGGAGCCCCCCCGGGTCCTTCCACAGAGCGTCATTCCCCTAACTGGCTCTCTGTTTGTTTGAGAACATGGGCGCCATTCCCCATGTTTTGGCCTTTTTTCCTCCTTTCTTCTTGCTATTTCTCAATATGATTGTGAGGGGATTTTTTCTTAGAGACCCTTGATTGTACTTGACTTTTTTTTCCTAAAAATTTGACAGTTATCACTCATTTATGTTTCTCCCTTGATTTTGAAAATTTTCTCCTAGTTGTGGTCCCCTTGGGTTAACAGGATCCCTTGGTTCTTCATGCCTTTGAGTTCTTCGATCTTTGTCTTGCAAAGCTTTCAGATTGCTTGGTTGTTTATGATTGTTCATAAACTAGGATTTGCAAAGGTTGCCTGGTATTGAGCCTTCTTGTATTCATTTAAAACATCTCTCTTTTCTGGATGATTAGGACTCGTATGCTTACCACAACCCAACTTGGCTTTTGCTTCTTGTTTCTCATTGTTTGAGGATTTTCGTGAGTTCTTGCATTCTTTCTATTTTGCATATTTGATTTCTTGATTGAATAGGTTATCTCCTACTCGTTTTCTTTCAGTTGTCATCACTTTGAGTACGCTTTGTTTGATTGTTGTTTTTCCTCATAGTTCTTTGTATCAAACATAGATCTCTTTCATTTGAAAGTCAAGAAGCGAAAAAAGTTTGCATATCTCCTTGCATACATAATCAAACAAAGAACTTTTTCATTCATTAGGAAATTTGTTTTGGTTTATGTTTGGAAAAAGAGCAAGTTTTTCCTGCGCGTTTCTATTTTCGGAAACATTTGCTTGGTAGTTTGGCATAATATTGATCCTAGAATTGAAAATTGCATAGTTTTGAGTGCTTGCTTGTGTTAAGAAGAATATAACTCTTCTCCTTCTCATACATAGAATTCATCAAAAAGAATGAACTGCGTCTCATTCTTTTGCATTCTATTGGAGTTGAGTCTATCTCACATCAATTTCATCTTTGTGAACCCTTTGAGTAAAATCCAATAAAATCAACCACACGCTAATAAAATCAACTAGAACATTTTTTTGTTTTAGAACACCAACAGTAGCACATGATTAGGGTCTTTGTACTAGGGAAACTAAATAAATTGTCCAAGACTACTAAACAGACTGTTGATTACTAAGGAGTGTACAAATCCAACTTCCGTATAAGCACAACTGGGAACCCCTTCTCACATAGGGGCTAAACATAAGGTCACGTGCATGAGAGCAGTAGAGATTACCCCTCCAAATATTAACCAATCATAACAAACATATCGTATATTGGGGGTTTTTTCTTGAGAAACCACTAGTTTCATTTGGTCTCGGTGCTTCATGAACTATGAATCCGTTCGGGGTCCTCTGGAGTCTTACCGGTCCACTTGTCTTCAGTTCCCTTGAAGAGCTTCGGACTTTGAGATTTGTCCCATACGTTCGGTCTCGACTGCTAATTGTACCCACCTGGAGGATGAATGTAAGTTGGTATCCTTAGTATCCTTTCCCATGTACCTACAGAGGTGACTGTAGGGGGATTCCCACGGTACATGGGGCAGAGATTGTATCACACTCTTAGTACCTTGGAGGGTGATCCCGCGAAAGTGAGGGTTTCTTTCACTGAGAAGGACTGTTAGGTGGAGGTTGGGTTAACTTCTTCTCACTTCTTCACCGACATCTTGATATCCTGTCTTTGGAAGTTCCTTGAGCCTATTGTTGCTTGGTTGATTTCTTTTAGTTTTCATAGGAGTGTGTTTCTTTGACTTTCATAGTCAACCTTAGGATCGAACATTTCACGGTATGGATCCTAACATTTATGAACCTCACCATAATATTTATTATGAATAAATGATCGAATATCATACTTCTAAATCTGGGAGCATAGCTCTTGGAAGTGGCCATCACGTTGAATAATCAGTCCCAACTTTCATAGTAAGCTATGCATCTTTTGTGAATCCTCTATTTACTGATCCATTTAGAAAACCACTCATTGATCCACCATCCATGATATATGCTTATTCTTATTCTTCTTATCAATTACCGCCTGGTTCCACCACTACACCATATTTTGGTGCAAACCCATCATCTTTTGGTTTTCCTGAAGGACTTGGGAATTCATATTTTTCCACAACTCACGTAGTTTATATTGTTGGTGCTTCTATTTTAATGGAAACATCATTGAACCATGTAACCCTGACTCAACCACATGTGCATACATCTCGTTTCTCACATGACTCAGGTAACATTATTTCTTTACTATTTCCCCACATGCACATGCCAAGTTCCTTACTTGGTCATTCCATCTATCAAATGACCAACAGTAAATTCGTTCACACAACCACGGTCAAAAAATATACTCAAACTCCATATCATACATTACATATTAGTACACCCTACATTGGAGGTCAATCTTCAATGAGAGGAAACCTTCAGTTGGGGGCAACCTTTAGTTGCAGGGAAACTTTTTACTGGGGGGAAACCTACATGATTGCAACATCAACAAGCATAGGGGAAATCCTCTCTTAAGGGTCTTTATATCCCTAATACCACTGGATTGTATCCTGGACATCTGTATCTAGGCATTACAAATCCTTTGTGGACTCAACCCAATCCGACAGGAATTCCCCCACAAGGAACTATGCCCTATCAATCTGTAACCCCCAAGATTCCAACACAACAGTCCCTACAATCACAGTATATGGGAGGTCCATTAGGCCAACCACATCACATCGGGGGACCATCAGTTCAATATCAGTATGTAGGAGGTCCATCCTCTCAACCACCTTACATGGGTGGACAAACAGGAAAACCACCTTACATGGGTGGACAACACAGGCAACAGCCTTATATGGGAGGACCATCTAGTTTTATCGTCTCGCCACAACCTGAATATGGTCCTATTGGTGTTCCCATGCAATATGGTTATCACTTGTATCCACAAACTAACCAACAAATTTCATTTTTGGCTACGTTAGATCTTCCATATCTGGCACATTTGATAAACGATCCCAGATTTCATGCCCCATTTTGGCCCGCCATCCCTGCCAAATTTTTGTCTAACATCCCAAAATTCGATGGAAAACCTAGGGAAGATCCTAACAACCATGTTATGAATTTCCATTTATAGTGCTCTTCCAACTCTTTTATGGACGATTCCATCTGTCTTAGACTTTTTTAGAGAACACTTACAGGTGCAGCAACGGAATGGTATATTGAATAGTCATGTAACTCCTTTGCTGACTTTAATTCTCTTGCCATGGATTTCCTGAAGCATTTTTAGTTTCCTATATGGTATGATACTGGTACAAATCTTTTGACCTCACTCTGACAATCCTCTTTCACCCACATATCTGATCATATTCATGAGTGGAGAATGAAGACGACTGATTAAGGCTCCAATTCTGGACCAACTCCTTGTGGATTGGTTTACAAAGTCTCTCTTACCTCCCATTTCTCGTGAATTTTCTAAGGGAAACATTGTTACTGAGGATTATGCTATCATTCGTGCACAATATTTTTATTTGGTTTATTATATGATCCCTCATGCTCCTCGTCCTTCGAACGATCCAACAAGACATGCTCCGGAACCCAATTTTGTTCCAAACACCAACACTACTTCCACTCTTGCTCAAACCTCTGAGGTGAATGCAGTCTAATCTACTTCATCTCAGAAACTAGGAGGTAAGAATAAAAACAAGGGTAATCCAAGAAATATTTTAACGAACAGGATAATCATAAGGTTGTTGATACCCAACCGACTAGGAAGCCTAAATCTCCATGTATGATTTTTGAGGAAGACCACTAAACAAAAGACTTCCCTCATCATGGGGTTGTCTCTAAATATCTGAAGGGTACCCCCCAACCATTTCAACAAAAACATATGGTTGCACAAAACCCTTCCCCTCCGTAAGGGGGAAACACAACTCATTCCCACCATGGGGATGCTTCATCGAGCGCCTATGAGGTATACATGTTCAAGACGGTTAATTCCACGACTTGAGAAAATACCTATGACACTCCTCCAGGTGATCATCCTAAAACAAAGGTTGTTGATTAGCCCTCTAGTTCCACTCCCCCTCCATCTTCCAATCCTCTTCAGAATGAGAAGAGAATTTATGACGTAGTGTTGTGGTCACCCAAGAGCGTAATTCAAAAAGAGACATTTGATCCAAATGCCTGCGCTTCCCAAAACTACTACATCATTGAATATTTGGCGCAAGTTCCTTGTGCTATGTCCACCCTCAAATTTCTACACCATTGTCTGAGTCAACGTAGAACACCGTTGTCAACCATTGGAACCATGGATCCAGATGAGTCGAACCTGATTATGTTTAATCTAAATTATTTTAAGGAGAGGCTCTCCCACCACTTAGCATTAAAAATTCAATTTTTGGTTGGTGGGAAGAACATCCATCGCACTCTTTTGGAAGAGGGAGCCTCCACCTGTATCATGTCTTTGCCTTGTTGGAGATCCCTTGGCTCTCGTACACTTACCCAGTCTCCTACCACCTTGAAAGCATTTGATGGACGTGGTTTCCAACCTCACATACTCTTGAAATATTTTGATGTGACGTTGAAGGGTAAAACTGTTTCGGTCAATATTGAAGTGGTTGACGCACCCCTGTATTATAATTTGTTACTTGGTCATAGTTGGTTCTATTCGATGATTGTTGTCACATCTTTAGTGTTTCGTATATTATGATTTCCCCATCAAGGAAAAAATATTATTTTTGACCAACTTGACTATACAAATCCATATCTCCACAATGTTGCAACGAATAATGTCCCTTTTCTAGGAGAGAATGGTTTTGAGAGTGTAGGTGTATGTCTTCTTAAGGATTCCTCGCTCATGGGGGTTTTTCCTTTGTCTTCTCCTCCCACCACGCAGGTTTCCATGTTAAAAATGATTTCGAGTTAGGTGCAACAATCCTTAGAATTATTTGATCCTTTGGTAGTAACTGGTCTCAACAAGCATAGTTCATCGTCTTTGTCAATCTTGTTAAAAAATGAAACAAAACCCCCTACATTAGAATCAACTCTCACTCTAGATCGAGTACTTGAACCTTATTTTCCTCCGACTAGTGAAAATGTTCCTATTAGTAACCAGACACCTAAATGAGGAAAGAATAAATCACTAGCTTCTATCATGCAAGATGGGAGAAAACCACCTTTAGAGAGACACACTGCTAGGAGTGATCCTCGTTTGAGGGTCGTTCCCATCATAACGTAGTAGTCTTTTCTAGAACGATCTTAGTCTTTGTTCTTTCTTTTTCTCGTAAAAACATGAGAATAGGTTACCAAGCTCAGTCTTTGTTCTTTCTCTTACTCGTTAATACATGAGAATAGGTTACCGAGTACACTTTTATCTCTTTTTCAGACTCGTAAAAGCTATATGAAAAATGAACTCTTTGGAGTCTCCTTTAAGCTCTTTTCAAAATCCCTAAACATGAAAAGATTGTCAAGTGGAATTTGTTCCTTTCATACTCATTAAAAAGTTTGAAAGGGTGTATTTTGAGTGGTATATTATCTCTTTTTCGACCTTGCAAGACTAATTATGAAAAATGACTACTCTAATCAAGCTCTCCCCCGTATTTTTTCACACTTTTTTCAAGATAGGGAGACTAAATTTATGAAAAAATCATCCATGGAGTCATCTTTAAGTTATTTTTAAACTCTATAAATATGAAAAGTGACCGATTTTAAATTCTTTGGGCTCGTAAAACTATGCATCGAAGGACCTATGTGAGTCTGATCTCTAGGACCCATATGGGATCGAACCCCTCCTTCCTCAGGTTCGTTAAAAATATGTTGAGAGATTCATTTGAAGGATGATTTGTATCGAGCATATGTTATCCTCCTCAATATCATTAAACAAGAAAGAGGTACTCATATGTTCGGATGGGGGGCGAATTGAAGGAAGTGGGTCAATTGTTTTGCAATCCTTTATGGAAGCTATTGTCGCCCTTGAACATTGTACATGTTTGCTTCTCATCTTATAGTTGGGTAATCTTCTTGTCTCTGAGTCATACCAATTCCATTTTTCACTGTAATGTTTCATTCTAATCGAAGAGTGCTCTTATTTTCTGCCACATTATGTTCTTGGTACTCGTCCTGTAACATCCCCGACCAACATGGAGACTGGGTAATGCCACTACGTAGAATATACACTTATATATAATATGAATTAAATAAAATTAACAAATTTAACATAGAGTTACTGCCATCATACAGACTTAAATAGAATTAACAACAATTCATACATGCAACAGAATACATGAAAACATACAACCCTTACAGATATGCATTACATATAAACTAAGCACAAAATGATACTTATCTTTTAACTGGAGTAAAGTCCATTGACTATGTGTAGACATTCTACGAACCTTCCAGCCTTAGACCACACTACTCATCACGCTCAGTAGTGGGTCACCCTCGAGCTGGGACTAAGCTCCACCCAGGTCAAGGGAATCTTACACTAGGCTGAGGTTACAGGAAAATTGCACAGTGCAACCGGAAGGATTCTCTCCAGGAGCCTTCTTACGCCCACTACTCATGGACTCTCATTCCCCACATGCATGTTCCACCCAGGAGTATACACCTTCACTTTCACACAGTCCATCGGTTGCTTCACCTCCCTCTCGGGGTCTCGGCAACAGGTCAGATCGGGAATTCTCAGAGCTCCGTAGCTGGTGATGGACTCTCTCTGGGAGAAAACCACTTTCCATAAAACTCTCTCACCTGGAGAGAGCTACTCATAAGTATGAAAACATACCTCTTCAACCAGTTTCGACTCAATTCCCTCAAAGTAAGGATGAAAACAACAACAACAACATTCGGTTAACTCACAGGTGACAGCAGCAATAGGAAATTGGATATAGACATCCAAAAAATGGTTCAAGTACGGACTCGGCTATGCAAAAGTGGATAGGATGGGTACATGTCTTATGTTGGTTAGCTTCATGGTTCTAGGTTTTCAGAGGTGCGTGGCTATGCAGAGGTCCAACGTAGAGGCCAGATGGTTTTTCATACGTTTATCTCGATGAACTCAGGTGGAGGATGCAAGAATGGGAGAGCGAACCCCCAACACGATTGACTCACAGGTTACTAGTTCCAGGGTCCCTGGTGGATGTCCCCATTCACGGTTATACAGTGGGTGGAGAATGGACAACCTCGATAGAACGAACCCCCAACATGGCTCAACTCATCATCTTTAACTGCATGCACCCAGGTCGACACTTGTCTTCCTGGAGTTGCATGCACTACATTTTCATTTGTTCCCCTTTCCTAGGAACTTAGGACAACACTCATCAATTTTCCACCTTAGCCTTTAGGAAATAATAATAAACTATTATCCCCTTTAGAGTTAAGCCCCTTAGATTATCCCCTAGGCCCAAACACTTAGCCTCCTCCCTTACCCAACCTTGTGGAAGCTTATTCCTCCATCACTCTTTCTTCGTGGTTGGTCTGCACGAAACGATGTTTAATCTTTATTAATGTTCTTCATAATTACATATACAAAAATAGGCTCATGGCCTTAAGCATCTAGGCTCTCCGGCCTAATCATCACACAATCTTACCAGCTTATAATTCCTCGGCTCACCAACCTACAAAACATGTTTACAATTCATAATATAATTGGGGCATGTCCTTGGGGTATTACAATACCCTCCCCTTATTTTTGCACTGTCCTCAGTGCAACTCTTACACAACATCAACAAGATTTCCAAAATCTTCAAAAAGATGAGGGTACTCTACCTGCATAGCATCCTCATGTTCCCATGTCGCATCCTCAAGGCCGTACCAGGTCCACTGGACCTTTACAAGCCCTATGGCTTGATTCCAGAGTTGGTTTCTCTTTCGGTCCAATATGCACACAGGATGCACTTGCAAGACGCCTTCTTGCTCCACCTGAATCACATTCCAATCAATGACATGATTAGCATCAGGTATATATTTATTAAGTAATGAAACATGAAACACATTATGTACAGTCATGGATGTAGGCAATGCAAGCATATATGGAACTGGTCCAATCATTTCTAGGATTCCAAATGGTCCACAAAATCTAGCTGCCAACTTTGAACAATTTCCCAGCTTCAAGGAAATTTTGTTAGCTTTCACTTTCAGGAAAACATGATCACCCACTTTAAACTCCCTATGGGTCCTATTCTTATCAACATAACTCTTCTGCCTGTCTTGGGTAGCTTTCAAATTCTGCTTAATCTACAACATTTGTTCTTCCATTTACTTGAGAAACTTTGGCCCAACCACTGCTCTATCAGTTGGGTTATCCCATCTTTCTGAAGTGTTTCACTTTCTATTGTAAAGTGCTTCAAACAGGCTCATCTTCAGTGATGCTTGATACCCATTGTTGTAGGAAAATTCTACCAACTGTAGGTAGTCTTCCCATTTATATGGTGTGTCCATCACATACATCCTTAATATGTCTTCTTAATCAATTCACCCACTATGTATTCCCATCAGACTCGGGATGATAGGTTGTGATGAAGTTCAAATTCTTTTGTACCCCTTGAATAACCCTTTCTAGAATTTTGAGGTAAATTTTGGGTCTCTGTTAGACACAATTGTCTTGGGAACACCGTGCAATCCTGATATTTCCCTCATAAAGCTATAGACAACATTAACTGCCTTGTGAGTAGTCTTCAATGGAATAAAATGGGCATCTTTCGTAAGCTTGTCCACCACCACCATGATTGAATCATGTTGCTTTCCTGTTCTGGGAAATTATGTGATGAAATGCATTGTCACTACCTCCCACTTCCACTCAGGAATGGGTAAAGGTTGTAGCAACCCTGTTGGGTGCATGTGATTAGCTTTAACCTTCTAACACTCCATACATCTGGCGATGTATTCAACAATCTCTTTCTTCATAACTGGCCAAAAGTAATGGCTCTTAACTTCTGCCACAGTTTTTTGATATCTAGGGTGCCCAGCATAAGGTACATTATGCATAAAAATCATAAGTTTCAATTCCTGTACATTAGGTACATAAGCTTTGGTTTTGTACAAGAGTGTTCCATCAACTCCCAACTTGTAATCTTCCACTTTCTATGGCATCTCACCTTGTTGTAGTTTTTCTACCAACTCCATGTACTACAAATCTGCATTTGTGACTTCCAAAAATCTTCTCTTAATGTCATTTTGGTACATGCTAATGGTTGTAGCATGTAATTCATGCACTCTCCTGTTGAGTGCATCGACCACTTTGTTCTCTTTTCGTTTGATATGCTTGATATCAAAGTCATACTCACAAAAGAATTCCAACCACCTACTCTACCTAGCATTCAAGGTTGGATGATCAAACAAATACCTCAGACTGTTATGGTCTTTCCTCAGTTCAAACCTCCTTCCCATGAGGTAGTGTCTCCATTTCTTCAGAGCATGAACAATGGCCTCCAACTCCAAATCATGAGTGGCATAGTTCTTTTCGTTCTCTTTCAGCTTCTTGGTCTCATAACATACTACAAATACATTATGGTTGAGGACTCCTCCTAGTCCTTCTTTGAATGCATCTATGCACACTACGAAATCCTCATTTGGATATGAAATCATCAGGATTGGAGCACTGGTTAACAGTTTCTTCAATCGCTGGAAGCTCTTCTCACATTCTTCTATCCACTGAAACTTCTTCTCCTTCCTTTGCAAGGAAGTGATAGGGTGAGAAATCCTTGAGAACCTTGCAATGAACCTTATGTAATAGCCATCTAGACCCATAAAGGATCTAACTTATGTCACATTATTTAGCACTGACCATTCTCTGATGGATTTTATCTTCTCAGGATCCACGACTATTCCATCCTCTGAAATGATTTGCCCCAAGTAATGGATCTATTTTTGATAAAAGCGAGCACTTGCTCAATTTGGCATAAATCCGGTGCTCTCTTATCACCTGCAACACCATCTTCAGATGATGTTCATGCTCTTCCTCCGACTTGGAATACACCAGGATGTCATCCAAAAATACTATGACAAACTTGTCTAGATAGTCCCTGAATACACCATTCATTAGGCACATAAAGACAACAGGCGCATTTGACAACCCAAATGGCACCACTGTGAATTCATAATGACCATACCTTGTTCTAAAGGCGGTCTTGTTGATGTATTCATCCTTTATTCTTACCTAGTGATATCCTGATCTAAGATATATTTTCAAAAATATCTTAGCATCCTTCAACTGATCAAAGAGATCATCGATCCTTGGCAGAGGATACTTGTTCTTAATAGTCACCTTGTTCAATTATCTAAAATCGATGCACAATCTCAATGTCCCATCCTTCTTCTTCACGAACAGGACCAGGGCACCCCAAGGTAACACACTTGGGCATATATACCCCTTCTTCAAAAGCTCTTCCAGCTACAACTGCAGTTATTTCATCTCTGGTGTACTCATTCTGTAGGGATCTTTCGACATTGGAGCTGCTCCAGGCATCAAGTTTACAGAAAATTCAATATTTCTCTTTGGGAGTTGTCCTGGTACCTCCTAGAATACATCCCCAAAATATTTTAACACCGCATGGTCTTCAATCTTTGACACCTTATCCTCAGGTGCTTCCTCCAAGTGGGCTGCAAATAATTGATAGCCTTTCCTATAGCACTTCTTCAGCTTCATTGTTGAGATTTCTCTGATAGTAAAAACTCTGGGAATTCCTTGGACTATTTTTCGATTTCCTTCTTCATCCAGGCAAGTGAATGGCCTGTTATGACAGTCTAAGATGGCATGGTATTGGTCCAACCAATCCATCCCAATTAGATATTCATAGGAACCTAAAGGTAGAATGTTCAATTCATCACTTGTGCTCAGTCCATTCATTTCCACTGGACAAGACTTGACCAATTTTGTAACCTTTCTCTTGGTTCCTGTGGCCAGATGTACTAACCAAGATTTTCCATGTTTTCTTCTCGACAATTAAAAACTTTCCACCACTCTGGCATCTATATAACTATGGCTAGCCCCTGAATCAATTAAAATAGTAAAGGCATGGTTGTTGATCATACCTTCCACTTCAATCATATGTGACTGATATTGTTCTTGCTTGTTGTCCAAGGTTGCATAGATCCTGGGTATTCTACTGCTCATGTCCTCCACTATTTCATCTTGTTGAACATTATGGACAGCTCTCACTTTGCCATTTTTGTGGGGAAAATCTTGTAATTATGGCTCCCCTGATAGCCCCAACACTGAATGGGCGTTTTCCTTGGCCTTTGTCCCCCTACATCAGCCATTCCTGGCTCTCTAAATGATGGTTGTCCTTGAGGACTATTTTTTTAAAAGGGAGGTTTGTTTCCCTTCTACCTTTGCTCCTTCTTGAACTTCTTCTGGTCATCCCAAGCCTTTCGAAAAGTGGGATTTTCTCTTTGCTTCTCACACAAGCATTTCGCTCTTCTTATCATTTCTTCCATAGTTTTTGGGTCATCATACGAAATCTTGTCCGCAATGGAAGCTGGTAGTCCACTCAGATACCTTTTAATTTTGACAGTCTCATCCTTGATGAAGGGAACATATTTCAACAACTCCAAGAACCTTTGTTCATATTCATCATTGGACATGCTACCCTGCTTGAGTTCAAAGAAATATTTCATCTTTCTATCATAGTATCTTTTATTCAAGTATTTTTTTTCAAAATACTTCTCAAATTCTTTCCAAGTAACATCTTTCTCTCTAATGTGATGCACTTGCACAAGATGATCCCACCACAGGGATTCTTTTCCTTTCATTTGATACATCACAATTCTTCCTTTGGCATGAGAGGAATAATTATGTAGTTGGAAATATTTCCTCATGCCAAGCAACCATGTTTCAGCATCTTCCTCCTTCTGGTGTTCTCCATCAAATGTAGGAGGCTTAATCTTGTTCATTTCTCTCTTCAGTTAATCCACTCTAGATCTCCTGTGCTTTATGGTAGGATATGGGCTTGAACTACTGTGTTCCTCCTTATTGGACTACTTCGGGGAGTGGCGAATATGCCTTCTAACACTTCTTGATATTTTTTTCTTCTTAGGGGTCTTGCAACTCCCTAATTTGCTTGACTCGGTCTCCTTATCCAAATTCTTTTCAATTACTTCCAGACTCTTCATCAACTTTAAGTTGAATTATCCCCATCGATCCTTGGCTTTCAGGATCTTTTTGTTATCTGCTCGGTTAGTCTGGGCATATTTCTGCAATTGCTCAATGATTTTCATCATATGCCCTTCATTATCTATATCTTCTTTGTGTCCATTGGAGTTCGATCCTTCAAATCCCAAGTGGGCATCCATCCCTTTTACTTCATTCTCTGATCTGGAAGTAGTCTATGCCTCTTCCATTTCTTTGTACTCAATGGCAACTCTATTCGGTTATGGCACTCGTTAAACTTCTGTAAACACAATGTGTAGACAACTGGAATTTGTTAGGCCATCATTCCTTAACAAATCCCACATCATTCATATGCAAATATGATTCAAGAAAAATTTCAAACTCCATTTTATTTCGGGCTCTGATATGTGAATTTTTCGGGCACTAGCCCCTTTCTCTCAGTCCCCAACCCACACGACCATGGGTCGTGACCAAGCGCTAGATCAAAAGTTGTTTACTCAGGCCTTCGGCTTCAAAAAATTTCAAATCACAACACAACAATCTCTTCGAAGTTCTGAGTTACCGAACTCGCGAAGTAGGGTGGATCATTCATCCACGTCTACTTAACATCTGATGGAATACACTCACTATGGAACCTCAAGTGTCTGAGTTTCGGGTCTTCGGGACTTTGGAGCTTCGGACTTCGGGAGTTTCAAATCCTCTACGCTCACTTTTTCCCAGAGCGCTTATCCCTGGATTTCATGATCTGTCAACGCTTGTCCTCCTTCACGATGAAATACTATGAGTGACTTCGGCACTTCGGGCTTCAAAAGTTTCAAACTCACAGCACTTTCCTCCTCAAGAAGTACTTCCACCCGAAGTACACGATCTCGTGATGCATGTCCTTCACAACGAACGGTTGCGATCTACTTCGGCCTTAGGGACTTTGGGAGTTTGTCACACTCCACAATTAAAATCCTCTGAAGTGACTTTCCCCAAAGTCTCATATCTGCTGACACGTACCCCTCTTGTGACCAACGGCCATGATCTACATCTGGTATTTCTCTTTCTCCTCGATCACAAAACTTTCGATGTGCTCTCGCTCTGTAGTTTTGGATCTTGCGCCACATGTCAACCTAGATCGGACGACTGTTGATCCTTTGTTCTCAGATCCGACGGCTTGGGATATGTTTCCTCCTCATCTCTCTCATTTGATTTCCTAGACATGGATCTAATGGTCCAAACTCCTTCCAACAACAGATATGACAACTATTGTCACTCCTCCTCCTGAGCTTCGTTTCTCGAAACCCTTCTCCTTAGAGGGTTGCTTTGACACTTAGTTGACTTTCAGATCTGTGCACTCCTTCCAACAGATCTTCGTGTCCCTTCACTAGAAAACTCAATCTATTTCTCCCGACCTTTTTTATTCAAAGACTATGTCGACGCACTCCTTGCACCCAGGGGCACTCTAAACCTCGAATGTTTTCCCTTTTGACAACAATTCACTCTAAAATATTTGTCTCGTTAACCTCTAACATGGCCCATCCAGGCTCAGTGTTGTAACCATGCTCTGATACCATATTGTAACATCCTCGTCCAACACTAAGACCGATTAATGCCACTACGTGGAATATACACTTATATATAAAATGCATTAAATAAAATTAACACATTTAACATAGAGTTACTGCCATCATACAGACTTAAATAGAATTAACAACAATTCATACATGCAACGGAATACATGAAAACATACAAGCCTCATAGACATGCATTACATATAAATTAACCACAGAATGATACTTATCTTTTAACTAGAGTAAATTCCACCAACTACGTGCAGACATTCCATGAACCTTCCAGCCTTAAAATACGTTGCTCATCATGCTCAGCAATGGGCCACCCCCGAGCTAGGACTAAGCTCCACCAAGGGCAAGGGAATCCTAGACTAGGCTGAGGTTACAAGAAAACTGCACAGTGAAACCGAAAGGATTCTCTCTAGGATCCTTCTTATGCCCACTAATCATGGACTCTCATTCCCCACATGCATGTTCCACCCGAGAGTATACACCTTCACTGTCACACATTCCATCAACTTCTTCACCTCCCTCTCAAGGTCTCAGCAATAGGCCGGATCAAGAATTCTTAGAGCTCCGTAGATGGTGTTGGACTCTCCCTGGGAGAAAACCACTTCCCAACAAACTCTTTCACCTGGAGAGAGATGCTCACAGGATTGAAAACATACCTCTTCAACAAGTTTCGACTCAATTCCCGCAAAATAAGCATAAAAGAAGCATCAACAACATTCAGTTAACTCACGGGTGACAACAACAACAGGAAATTGGATATAGACATCCAAAAAATGGTTCAAGTATGGACTCAGCTCTACAAAAGCGGATAGGATGGGTACATGTCTCACGTCATTCGGCTTCACAATTTTGGGTTTTCATAAGTGCGTGTCTATGCAAAGGTCCAACGCAGAGGCCAAACGGTTTTTTAGACGGTAATCTCAGTGAACTCAAGCGGAGGATACAAGAATGGGAGAGAGAACCCCCAACACAATTGACTCATGAGTTACTAGTTCCAAGGTCCCTGGTGGATGTCCCCGTTCACAATTAGACACTGGTTGGAGAATGGCCAGCCTGGACAGAACGAACCCCCAATATGGCTCAACTCATGAACTTTAATTGCATGTGCCCAAGTCGACACATGTCTTCCTGGAGCTGCTCACACTACATTTTCATTTGTTCCCCTTTCCCGGGAACTTAGGACAACACTCATCAATTGTCCACCTTAGCCTTTAAGAAATAATAATACACTATTATCCCCTTTAGAGGTAAGCCCCCTAGATTATCCCCTAGGCCCAAACACTTAGCCCCCTCCCTTACCCAACCTTGTGGAAGCTTATTCCCCCATCCTTTTTTCTCCGTGGTCAATCTGCACGCAGAGATGTTTAATCTTTATTAATGTTCTACATAATTTCATATACAAAAACAGGCTCATGGTCTTAAGCATCTAAGCTCTCCGGCCTAATCATCACATAAGCTTACCATCTTATAATTGCTCAGCTCACCAGCCTACAAAATAT
This sequence comes from Picea glauca, assembly GCA_000966675.3. Taxonomy (NCBI): domain Eukaryota; kingdom Viridiplantae; phylum Streptophyta; class Pinopsida; order Pinales; family Pinaceae; genus Picea; species Picea glauca. The sequence continues at coordinate 115,984 of JZKD02S1672502.1, forward strand.
GTTTACAATTCATAATATAACCGGGGCACATCCATGGGGTATTACGCGTCAAGTCAATGTTTCCAAGTCAGTTTTTTTGCTTCATCATGTTCACGGGAAGTTTCACTTCAAAACATCCATCTGCAGTATTACCAATTTCCATTTCCTATGTTAGTTCATGATCATTCGACTCACCATATTACATCACTTTCCTATGTCAGTTTCATGTCGATGATGGGGGATACATCATGGCCCTCCTTCGACGATTATTTTCCTATCAACTTCAACACATTATCCTAGAATTAGACTTAGAAACTAGTTATTACCTTGGGACTTGCATGCCTCAATGGCATCCCTCCTCACTTCCGACAGTAGGTTTACATCATTGACCTATGATTGGATGATTCCACAAATGTTTGACCTTAGCTCATTTATTCACATTTGCTAGAATGTACTAGGGTACCTAGGTAGTCATTGACATCATTGGTGATTTCCCTCGCACTTGTTAATGATGTACATCAATGAACGATAATCAAGTGGTTTCTTCCATGTTTGACATCAAATGATATATTCACATGGCTATATTCATACTACATCGGGATCGGGACGAAGACCCTGGGTTGGTGTTAAAGGCCAGTGCGCCTATAGAGAGAATAAAAGCATTCTCTGGAGTAGCATGGCATGACCTTTGTGTCCGGTGATGTTACAATATGGTATCAGATCTTTAGTTTTCAACACTGAGCCTAGATGGGCCGAGCAAGTTGAGTTGAAGTGAAATTTCATAGAGGATTGATTTCGAAGTGGCTAAATTTTGATTTGCAAAGCATCCATGGTAAAAGGTAACAACAATGGTGCAGAATTGGGAAAAAGCCACAAGTTATGTTGTTAAATTCATGGGGAAATTGAGAAATTTGACCATGTGGTGAGATATTCTTGATGTAGTATCTGTTCTAGAAAATTCAGACCTGGAATTGATCAAATTTGAAGTTACAGTGAAGCCATGACAGTTGGAGTGAGATTAGCAATTAAAATTCTCAATTCATGACTTGAGTTTGGAAAAACATTCGTTCGAGAAATGTCAAACCGCATCGATTTGTTGTTGTAGAGGTTGAACTAGTGTTATCGGGGTGAATTGAACAAATTTCATAGTTACAGAATGTCTATGGTAGAAATTGGGAAAAGTTAAGCAAAAGCCCCAATTTATGTAGCAGAATTCACGAGGAATTGATACGCATAAAAATGAATGTGTGCAGGTGGGCGCACTAAAAATGCATGTTGCGCAGTGAAAATCTTGTGATATGTAAAAATTGTGCATCACGTGGAAAAATGTTGGTGTGCGGGTGTGCACACTAAATTTTGGAACCACGCAGAAATGTGTTGGTGTGCGGGTGCACACACTAAATTTTGGTGCCGCATGGAAAAATGTTTGTGTGCGGATGTGCGCACTAAATTTTGGCACCGCACGGAAAAATGTTGGTGTGTGGGTGCACGCACTAAATTTTGGTGTCGCGTGGAAAAATATTGGTGTGCGGGTGCGCGCACTAAATTTTGGCATCGCGCGGAAAAATGTTGGTGTGCAAGTGTGCACACTAAATTTTGGCACTGCGTAGAAAAATGTTGGTGTGCGGGTGTGCGCATTAAATTTTGGCATCGTGCGGAAAAATGTTGGTGTGCGCACTAAATTTTGGCACCGCCTGTAACACACCCACGACGGGGCATAAAAAAAATTTCTTTTCTTAAAGGAAAGATTCTCTCGGTCAAGGATCTCTGATTCTGAAGCCAACAAATCTCTTAGACCCTTATGGTCTCACTTTGTAATTAAACATAGACCCTTTCGACTTCCGGGTGCAAGTTTAATGGTACCCGCGACCTTCCCTTTTCTGATAAGCCCCTTTTCGCGCTTAGGAAATCTCTGAGTTTGGGCGATAGCCCCTTTTCTGATAAGCCCCTCCTTGAGGTGACCTTGGTTGATAAACTCACATAAACACACAATTGTGGGCATGGCCAAAGGCAGTTTGAAACCAAACTACCTTTCAGCTCGCAATTTTCCTCAAGCCTCCATGTGTCCTTTCTTCAAAACCGTGGTTTGGATTGCGGCCCGCCCTCAACCTTTTAAAGTTTGTGCATATCCGATCCCCGTATTTCTATAGGACCATCAATCTCACAATCTTGACGATGCCTCTGAACTGACGGCTTAGATCTATCCCTTTCAAAGTTGCAGATCAGATCTGTCCTCTTGCAAATCAACGGTTGTGATTTGTTTCGTAATTCCGAACTTCAGAATTCTCAAGTCTCAAACTTTCCTTTCTTTTATACATCAATATTTCGGATTCGATGATTTGCGGACACCTTTCCTTCTCAATCAGTGGCTCTACCTCTGCTTCGGGGGTTTGACCTTTCAACTATATCAATGGTCCTATGACCCCTTTTCTCAATCAACAGTCAATATTTCCTTCGAGTCTCCGGACTTCTGAGATCTCAAACTTCACTTCCCCTCGAAGTAAGCAGATTCCTGTTGCATTTCCACTTGAATCGAATTGTTGAGGCTTGCTTCGGGTCTTTACCTGAAATCTACAGATTTATGCCACCTGTCCTCTTAATCATGGCTATGAATTACTTCGGGAATTTACCTGGAATCCACCAATCTATGCCACGTCTCTTCTGGATCAAATGGTCCAGATTCACCTCAAACAATCTAATGCTTGAGATTTACTTCGGATGATCTGACGATTGAGATCTACTTTGGATGATCGAATGATTGAGATTTATCTTGGCTCTCTGGTTCTCCGGACTTCGGGAGTCTCAAATCTCAACTGAAAACTCTCGAACATATTTCTCCGAAGTACATGATCCGTCAACACACGTCCCTCTATATCTGGTGGTCCAAATTCACTTCGGGTCTTCGGGGTTCAAGAATCTCAATTCTCAACTGAAACTCTAATGCAATTTACCCTAAGCTTGCGATATATCACCATGTGTCTCTCTGGATCTAACGGTTCAGAGACCTTCATCTCTTCGGCTCTTCAGGCCTTAGGTGCTTTGGAGCTTTGGTGCTCCATCCCTTCAATGCTTTGGTGCTTCAGTGCTCCATCCCTTCGATGCTTCAGCTATTTGGCACTTCGATGCTTCGGCTCTCCGAACTTTGGGATTTTCAACTCTTATGCACCCATTTCTCCGGAGTGATTTTACCCAAAATACACAATATCCTAACACATATCCCCCTGGCGATCAACAACTAGGATTTACTTTGACTGTTTGTCCTCCTCCTTGTCCACAAACCTCCAAAGTTATGGATCTTACTCCACATATCAACCCTGATGTTGGATGGTTTCGATTGAATTCAGAACTTCGGGACTTCACAAGTCCACACTCTTGTGCACTTTCAAAGGGTTAGGCCTCATTCACTTTCCTTGGGATCCAACGATTGTTGGTCCTCGCGCTCAGCTCTAACGACCCAGATCTGATATCCTCTTGCGCACTCTTCTAATTGTTTGGACATGGATCCCAGCGGTCCAGATATTTCACAATGCTCGATCCAATGGTCATTGTTGCTCCTCCTCCTAATATTTTTCTTTCTTCCCTTACTTGGAAGATTTCAGATGTTTTGAAGGTCTTGACCTTCGATTTACTTCTTGCGAGCCCTGATGTATGGGTCTCGACTTCTGCTTCCCTCCTGATCTTATGAACTTGAAACAAGTTCGCCTCTTGGACCTCATTTGCGCTTCTGAAAAGTGTTGGTCTCTTCTGATCTTGGTCCTTAGGTAATTTTGAATTCCCACGTACTCCTTGCATTAATCTGCTCGCATCGGATCGACCTTCCTCGATCCAACAGTCCAAATCACATCGCAACTTTGAGTTTCGGAAGTTTAATCTCACCAACACGTGATTCTCCTATCACGAGAACTCCTCTCTCACAGATCCAACGGTCAAGGTGGCCTCAATAGATCCTTGGATCTATGGTCCAAATCGCATCGCGACTTAGAGTTTCATAGGTTTAGTCACACCAGCGCATGATTCTCCCATCACGGGAACTCCAAACTCACAGATCCGACGGTCAAGGTGGGTCCCGATAGATCCTTGGATCTACGGTCTAGATCACATCGTGGTTTTAGGTTTCGGAGGATCCATCCCCTTCACGATGATTACCAACATTCATTCCTTTATATTGCAAAGACTAAAGGAGTCGAGGTGTTAACGCCTGTGCTCCTTCTTCCAATCTAGCGGTTGCGACAGACCTTGGATCCTCCTGAAAGGTCTCGCCCATTCATCTTCCAAACGAGAGGATATTCGCTTTCGATACTTGAATCTCACTATTCTTCCTTAGCTTCGTTAGTTATGAAGTATTTAAGAGTGTTTCTCTCTTTCTCCTGAACTTAACACTTAGAAGGGTCTTCCGCACAACTCTTTCACTCCTTCATCGAGTCTAGAACTTAAGTGGTTCTCGATCTCTGCTTTCCTCACAGAGAGCCTGTGCATATCTACACTACCTCTCCTAAGCTTAACAAACTATATCCTCCAAGGGACTCAGAATGACTAGGAGGTTCAACATGCATACATGAAACTATGCCCATGGTCGATGAACTCACAGTTCATGGCTTTGGCTTCAGCCACCACAGGATGCAAGCATTTACGAGTATAAAAACACGTTCAATTCATACAATTTCCTACTGGCCTAATTACACAATCAGGCAGACACAAAAATGGTACAGTATAAATCATTAATAAAACATATCCATCCTTGCAACATTCATAGGATATCCAACTTTAATTCACATTACCACTTATATACACAAGATATGCGATTACTTATCTATTACAAGTGGTAGCCAACTAATTGACTGTGGGTGTTTGTCCTTCCACCTGACCATAGGCTCAGAGGCATTCATTCTTATCACTCTAGCCAGCCCCGTGCCAAGCCATGATATCACCAGGGAACTCTCACAGTTCTCAAGGATTCTTTCTTTGTTTCAGCTTTCGCTCGGGTTATGTTCTCTGCAAACTTTCAGAAATTTTTCTTCTTTGTTATGGCCCTGGGAGAGGTTTATCAGATGCTCACTCGGCATCAAGATCAGAGCCTTATGTTCCTCATCTGCTAGAGATCTCTCACATTCTCCTTACCAATTTTCTTATATCTTTTCCCCGGGATGGTTCTCGACCCATCATGTTCCTTCTGTCAAAAGGGAACTCGGGTCAGCTTGGTATGCCATACCCAGTGGTACTTCGGGCTGACATTCTGCAGTCAGACCATGCTTCCATTCATGGGAGTGGTTGATAATTCAACCACTGGTCCTTTATTCATTAATTGGTTTCTCTCCTTGGGATCCGAAGGATATTTATTACCCCCATCAAGGGAAATTTGGGGTTATTTGATATAATGAGCCCTCTCTTATAGTTTTCACATTCTTTCCTCTAGTGATATCATGGCTAGTAATTTCAAGGCTTCACCCCCACAGTCATTTATTGGCAAATCAAACAATCATACATTTACACTATCCACATGCCTTAGCATGGTAATCCTATTTTATGATTAATTACAAGCTAGGTGAAACAGGGATGTTACACTGCGCGGAAAAATGTTGGTGTGTGGGTGTGTGCACTAAATTTTGGTGTCGCATGGATAAACATGGTGTGCGGGTGCGCACACTAAATTTTGGCATCGTGTGGTAAAATGTTGGTGTGCAGGTGTGCGCACTAAATTTTGGCACCGCGCGGAAAAATGTTGGTGTGTGGGTGGGCGCGCTAAATTTAGCATTGTGCAATGCATATTGATTGATGCATTTGTAATACTGGCGTGCGGTGTGCAGACACATAATAATGGTGTGCATGGCATGCATAGTATTGGTAGAGCATAGAGGAGTTTGGTTGGTTCACGCACAATGTGGGTATATGTTGTCGCGCGACAGTTTAGTTAATGGTGCACGCAGAGTATTGGTGCGTGGTGGGGGCATACTAAAATTTGACATGGTGCAGCACGTAGAGTGAAATGCGAACAGAATATTAGCATGTGATACAGAAATTTTGTGCAACAGGTAATAGTGCAAGAACCAAAATTTTGCGTGGTGGATATTGGCGCACGACACAAAAGTAGTGTGCGCCAATTATTGGCACAACAAAAAAGTGATGCATAGTGGTTATAGGTGCGCGGAGCATGATTTACCTTGTGGTGTTGTTGCGCATGCTAAATATGGGTGTACAAGTTGAAATGTGTGCACACGAAGTTGTTTGGAGGGTGAATAACAACGGAAAACCAACGAATTTCCACGACATTTTATACTGTTTGGATGTCATCTTTTTGCAGCGCGTTTTTGAGGCCCTTAAGAGAATTTTTAGCTACGCAAAAACCACAAGTACAGGTTGTACCAAGACACACTATGTCTCTTCATCTCAAATAAAATATCTCGGAGAGATCTTTCCAATGGTGTAAATCGTTCGTCAAACAAAGCTTTTATGAGAAAGTTATAGCACAAATAGTGGAGGGTAAATTTTAAGACCCAACTGACTTCAAAGAGTCATAACTTTCTGCTCCAGAATCAGATTAAGGCGCAGGAGAAGTCAATGGAAATATATTGAACCATAGAAGACATTAAAAGAGATGAATTAAATTTCTAGGCATGTTAAAAATGTTTAATATGGCAAAAAAGGTATCTATAGCATTCCATACCAAAAACACAAATTGGCCTAGAACTTCAGCAGCCTGTAACTAGCAGCCCAAAACCCAGAAAAAGGTGAAACTTAAACAGGGTGTCTAGAATATGGATATGAGGAAATCCAATTGAGCTCCTATGAAAACATGAATGGAGTAGGTGCAAAAATTCATAATTACAGCGCATAATTGCGCCAAGTTGAAATGTGAACAGAAAAATTAATGGACAATTTTCAAATAACCGTAACTTTCTGCTCAAGACTCAGAATTGAGCATGGGAAGAGGGTTTTGGAAAGGTGTTGGAAAGTAGCATACAAATATTCACCCAAAAAATTGATCTGGGCATTCAATGTTTCAGGAAATTAGAAGAAATAATTCTAATATACTATTGAACCAAAATGGTTCATATTTTCATGAAATTGTTGAAACAGTTAGCTTGAAAAAGTTGTGTTGGATTCACATTTTGCAGAGTTAACAACAACTAGATCAGATCGGGATCAGTGTAGAGTCCATAGTAATGGAGGAGGCACAGGGGACTTACATCCAGGAATATGATATTAGAGGGATGGATGTCCATTTGGGCATTGAAGGAACAAACTCCAATGGACATGGAGAAGGAAGGGATGAAAATATGAATATGGTAGAGACCATTAGAATTACAGAAGGATGTCCAAATCCATAAATATGATAATTAAAATCTTATGAGATCCAAGGAGAAGCAAGAGGACTTCAACATGAATTTAATGCAGAGCTTGAACAGAATAGAAAAGAAATTGGATAAGGAGTGTGGCTCAAGCAAATCAGGAATTCACGGGTCTCCTGATGAGAAAAGAAGAACCAGACGTGTTAGCAGACATCACCATCACTCCCTAAATCATTCCAATAAGAGTGCACACAACATCTCAAGTCCATCCTCTATCAGGAAGCATAAGAGGTCTGGGGTGGATGAGCTACAAGGAGAAATGAACAAAATAAAACCTCCTACATTTGATGGTGAGCAAAAGAAGGATGAAGATGCAGAGACATGGTTGTTGGGCATGAGAAAGTATTTTCAATTGCATAATTATTATTCTCATGCAGAAGGTAGAATTGTTATCTGTCAACTCAAGGGAAAGGAATCCATGTGGTGGGATCAACTTGTATAGGTGTCGCACATCAAAGAGAAAAGTATTCCTTTGAGGGAATTCAAGAATTATTTTGAGAAGAAATACGTGACTAAGAGATACTATGACAACAAAATGAAAGAGTTCTTTGAACTCAAGCTTGGGAGTATGACCATAGATGAATATGAGATAAGGTTTTTAGAACTGTTGAAGTATGTCTCTTTCATCAAGGATGAGACAGTTAATATTCAGAGGTATTTGAGTGGATTGTCATCATTCATTAGTGAAAAAATATAGTATGATGATCCCAAGAAATTGGAGGATACCATAAGGCGAGCTAAATTCCTATACGATTAGCAAAAATCAAGGCCAAATTTCCAAAAAGATTGGGAAGACAAAAAGAAATTCAAGATGGATCAGAGGAAGAAGGGAACTAAGCCATCATTCTTTAGAAATAATACTTAGGGACAACCAACTTATAAAGAAGCCAGAATGATTGAGGCAAGGGGTCAAAGGCCAAGGAAACCACCTATTCAATGTTGGGGTTGTAAAGGATATCATATGTTTAGAGATTGTCCTCACAAAGGTTAAAAAGTGAGGGTTGTTCATAATGTACAGCAAGATGAAACAGTGGAGGGCATGGATAGAAATGTACCAAGGATCTATGCAACCTTGGACAACTAGCAAGAAGAGTATCAGTCACATATGATTGAAGTGTAAGGTATGATCAACAACCAAACCATTGTTATTTTAATTGATTCAGGATCTATTCATAGTTATATAGATCCTATGATGGTGGAAAGTTTTCATTTTCCAAGAAGTAAGCATGGAAAATATTGGTTGGTGCAGTTGGATACCGGAGCCAAAAGAAAAGTTAATGAGATGGTTAAGTCATGTCTTATGGACATGAATAGGTTGAACACTATGGAAGATTTGAACATATTTCCTTTAGGTTCCTATGATTGTCTAATTGGGATGGATTGGTTGGACCAGCATCATGCCATCCTATACTGTCATAACAAGGCATTTACTTTCTTGGATGAGGAAGGGAATCTAAGAAAAGTGCAAGGAATTCCCAGGGCAATAACCATAAGAGATATTTTAGCATTGTGGCTGAAGAAATGTTACAGAAAAGGGTGTCAAATATTTGCAGATCATATGGAAGAGACACCTAAAGATAAGGTGCCAAATTTGGAAGATCATGCATGTTAGATCATGTTGTCATTGATGCCAATAGTTTGATTGATTGATGTCAAGTGATTGTTTTGATGTCAAAGGATTGATTGATTAATGATTGATGAACAAATTATATATATTGTCCTTGATGAGAATGATAGATGTCAAAGTGGAAACCAATTGATAAAGATGGATCATTGATATGAAACATAGATGAAGATGGATCAATGAGTTGTTATTGATACATGATGCATAGTTGATGTATATGACGCAGTGGTGAAGTGATGCAAAGATGAATCATTATTTTCTTATCATGGTTGATAAGGTGTACAAATGGATGAACTCTAAAGTGGTTTCCTTATGGTGAAATCCCTCACGGGAAGACGCTTTGCAGATTGATTTATCCTAGACTAATGGTTGGAGGACCCATGCTTGTATGTGGAATAATGAGATGAAGATCAATGAATTTGTTGGTGAAACTATCCTACATGGATAGTGTTTGTCATTCCATTTATAGTGGTATGTGGAATGTCGCATAACTCCTCACAGTTTGAGAGTTATGGCCTTACGAAGTTGAAGGACCCCTATATGAAGGCTTGAAGCCCCTAAGGTCAAAGAAGTCCAAGTGACCTAAAAGAAGAAATCATTATTTAAATGATAAAGTAAAGACACAAAGTCAAGGTGGATTATTTAAATAATAAAGAGAAGTGACAAAATCAAGAAAGATTATTTAAATGATAAAGTAAGGTGACAAAATCAAGAAGGAATAAAGTATTGGAGAACTTTCTATTTATGGAAAGTGGTTAACCCCAAAATAAGGAAAATTGGTTAAATGACCCAGAAATGAGTTAAGTGACCTAGATGATGAAAGTATAAATAAGATAGCTATGGTCTCTTGTAGAACATCCTTTTTGTGGATCTATGGAGAGCTTCTCGTGAGAGAATATTTGGTGTGGATCTCTTGAACATGATTGAAGATCCATTCTGAGGAAGAAACCGAGAGGAGGATCTCATGGACACATCAAAGTTTCAAAAATGTCGGAGATCTTGACGTCAAAAGTTTCGGAGCTTCGAAAACCCTAGTTTCTGAGGTATACACGGGTTGTAATGAGCCAGGGCACGTATACACGCGGGTTGTATTAGTACAGGATGCCTACGATGGATGGAATGATGAAGACTTATGTTTGAGCTGGTGCCAAGCTCTTGGATGATGAGGCGGGTTCTAGATCTACATTCTATGATCTAGGATCTATCACTGAGACACTGGCATGGTTACATTATTGTCTTGATGGATACTATTGTTTGATGTGTTGTGAATGCTTAGGGAATTCCTAGTATGGCCTCTATGATATGGTTCAGTTTGGATGATTTGGTTTATGGAGTAAGAAGTACTCTTTGGATTCAGTGGTGACATGATTTCTATGGTATACTAGTTGTTTATGCATGTTTGATATAGAATTCATATTGATTTATTGTGGAGCATGAGCAAGCTATTGGAGAGCTTGGAGATGTTGTGACTGGTTGGTGGTCATATTGGACAGTCAGAGACAGAAGAGAATGATATATTGATTGTAGATAATATGAGTTGATCTTGAATGACAAACCCTAACAGCTCAGAAGGTATACGTAGGATTTTGTATACATTGGTCGCTTGCATACGTGGTTTGTAGTGAGCCAGGGCGCGTACACATGTTGGCTACACTACTAATAGGTCGTGTACCTGTTGATAGATTGATATATGTTGAGGATTGTTGCCTCATCTTAGTTGGTGCTGAGGGTGTAAGTTGAGTCTTACATTATAGAGTTGGTTCTCTTGTAGAGTTGTACTCTATTCAATTGTTGCTAATAAACCCTCGGATTGTTGTCCATAATAAAAATAAAAATTGTACATACATCTTGTGTTGTTTGTGTTCCTTGTGGTGATAAATTTTTGATGATATATTGTTGATATATGTTCACATCTAACTAGTTATAAATGACAACAATGGTTAATGAGTAAATGTTAAATGTTAACTAAGGAGTTTTGTGAAAAAGGGAAG
>JZKD02S1672513.1:41417-56597 GCA_000966675.3 Picea glauca
ACATGTTAGGATGGGGCCCGCCAGGAAAACTGCCCATATCGGACCCCCCCCCACCATTAAAGATAGAACGGTCGGGGGGGTCCGAAATTTCTTATCAACCATCGATCTGCATGCTGTTAGATCAACCATAGATCTATGCGCACTCCTTAATCTCCATATCGGACCCCCCCCTACCGTTAAAGGTAGAACGGTTGGGGGGGTCTATAATTTCTTCTCAGCCGTAGATCAAGGCGCCATTGGATCAACCGTAGATCTATGTGCACTCATTAATTTCCGGGTGCGAATCAAAATGTACAGTGAACACTTAGGATAATGCTTCTTTTGTGAGTTTTGTGCACTGCTTCCCTTGCATTTTGTCACCATTGGGTTAGGAAAACACTTCAAACATCAAAATCATGAGTTTTCATCGAACATCATACATATTTTATTGAAGAAAAAACTGGCTAGCCTATGTCCTATCCTACCTACCTACACATTTAGCTCAGATTAGACTGTTGGGATAAGAAATTACTCTACCCTGGGGCTATTTGACCAAGATTAGACAATTTGATCAAATTTATTCACTAGCTAACCTAATTACTTGGCTAAGATTAAACAATTTTGCCAAGCTTATTCACTAATCCTATTAACATAAATTCAAAAGGAATTGGCCATGTTTAAACTGTATGCATCAAGTCATTATTATTGCATGCAGCTTTATCCATTTTCTTTTATACCCTCTTTTATCTTTCTTTTCTTTTCTTTTTATTTCATTTTCTTTTTGTTGCAAATCGTTAGCAGGATGAATCATTATTTGCAATCCAAAAAACAACTACAAGGATAAAATTTTAGTCACCAGTTGATCCTATAAATTATAGGGTTATAACACCCGACACTATTTTTCAATTTTGGGTACATTTCCCGATGTACGCGGGCTGTAGTGGTGCAACTTGCATATACGCATGCTGTATAGTAGGCAAGGTGCGTATATGTGGAAAAATTGTATTTTTAGCTCTGGGATTTGCAAAAAGGAATTACAAGTCTGCATAGGGAAATGGAAAAAGGCCTTATGTGCAAGATTGCATGGGGTGAGGAAAATCTTGCTATAACATGAGGGCTCTCCTTTCTCTAGGGTTTATATTTTTGGGAAAAGTCCCGTGATGCAGAAGATAAAACAAGTTTCCATACCGGGATTCTCGCCCGAGAGGTACGTATATTGCTTTTTCGCACCATAATGATAGCTCATTTTCCCAACTGGGGTCTTCTGCATTAATAAGATCTTGGACCTCAGTAGCTATTTTACACAACCCTTGTCCTTTGACTATTTTGGCAGGTTTTATGTCTAGATCAAATCCCTGAATGGATGCCATCCAATTTCCCCTCCTTTCTCCCATTTCCTGTTGGGTGATTAAAGATCTGACTATGGGGTGAGGGATTATGACTTTCATGTGATTCTTCAGGATATAGGATCTGAAATGCTTGACTGCTTTATATACTACGTAGGCTTGTTTTTCTATAGTAGGGTAGTTTAGTTTAGCTCCTTGAAGGTTGGTGCTCATAAAGGATACTGGTTCCTCATTGTTTTCATCATCCTTTTGGGTAAGTACTCTAGTCAAGGATTGGTCAGAAGAAAAGGTATAAAAGAAAAAATACTTCCTAAAGTAAGGGCTTCGCAACACTGGTGTTTGGGATATTGCAGTCTTGATGTTATTAAAAACTCATCTCCTTTATTCATCCCATTTAAAATCTGCATCTTTGCGAATCATTTTTTGTAAAGGTTTAACAGTTTTAGCGAGGTCAGGAGTAGACTTTCTCACAAAATTGATCTTCCCAAAAAAAGATTGCATGGCCTTTTTATTGTGAGGCAAAGGGAGTTGAGCTGTTTCTTTTATCCGCTCAGGGTCGATGCTAATTCCTCCTTGAGATATGGTGTGACCTAATAATTTTCCTTCCTCTACACCAAATATGGTTTTCTTGGGGTTCAAAGATATTCCATATTTCCTACACCTTTAAAAAATATGAGTCAAATGTTGAATGTGGTCTTCCTTGTTTTTTGATTATACTATTACATCATCTAAACAGACTACCACACACTTGTTAATCAATCCTCGAAAATCCATGTCCATGGCCCTCTGGAAGGTTTCTCCTACATTAATAAACCCAAAGGGAATGCGTTTAAAAACAAAGGTTCCCCACTTGGTTTAGAAGGTAGTTTTTAATCGATCATCTTCTGAAACCAGGACCTGGTTATATCCCGAGAAACTGTCTAGGAGGGAAAAAATTTCAGAGCCAGATACTGTCTGTAGGAGTTTTTCTATGGGTGGGATTGGGTAGTTATTTTTTTCTGATGCTCTATTAAGGTTTTTGAAATCCACACACAGGCAGATCTTCCTAGATTTTTTCCTAACATGCACCAAATTAGCTACCCAGGCAGAGTGTCTTACGTGAAATATAAGCTTGGCATCTAATAATTTCTTTAGCTCTTGATACATCAAAGGTTTTAGAGATGGGTGATACTTCCTAAGTTTTTGTTGGAAGGGATTTACTCCAGATTTTAACGGGATTGTGTGTTGGATAATGTGAGTGTCATAAGTTTTTAATTCTCGGTAGGACCACGCAAAGACATCTTAATATTCTTTAATAAGTTTGAGATACACTTTCCTGTCTTCTTTGGACACTGTTTTAATTAGATTTATATTCTTGGGGTTTTCAAGGGTTCCTAGGTTTATATTCTCGTATATAGGATATGAGCTCCTTGTTTTTGCATTCTTTGACCCTTTAAATCTTTCCCTTAGGTAGAAACGGTTCTCCAAATTGGCCACCCCTTTCGGTATCGTGTGAAACTTTGGTTTATTATCAAAGTGATCTGTTCCCTTCTTCTGTTCGTGGAGATTTGATTATGTGAGTAGTTCTTGGAATATTTCGTCATCAATGGCCAAATCCTTAAAATTCTCCTAGTTAGTTATTAAATTTACAATATGTTCATCCTCTTCAAAGACTTTCCAGTTAGAAATGTTGTTAGGCACCGACGATTTGTAGAGTAGTTCCACTGTGAACCTATAGGCTTCATAATCTTCTAAAGGATATAATCTCGAGACTGCGGTGGCTAAGGAATCAACAAGAATATTTTTTTTCTCGGGAATGGTAGTAATGTTGAAGCCCTCAATATTGTTTATTAGCCGGTGTACCTCTTGCTGATAATTTTTCAAGTGAGGTGAATTGTAGTGGATAATATTCCTCACTTGCCTAATGATAATTTCAGAGTCTCCAAAAAATTTCAATTCCTTAATGTTTAAGTCTATGGCTTTCTTCAGTCCCTGAACTAGAGCTTCATATTCAACAATGTTATTGGTGCATTCAAATTCTAATCTGTAGGATAAGAAGTTCCCATTTGGGTCAATGAGAATACATCCTGCTCTCGACCCTTCTTGAGATTTAGACCCATCAAAGTACATCTTCCAAACTTGTGAGGAAAACTTAGTAACTTCTTCATGCCTAGTTATTTTCTCACCTTCATCTTCCTTGTCTGTTGTTCCCGACAGAGGATCTTGATAGAAGATGCTTTCTTCTGTGGCTTCCAGTAGATTTACTTGAAAGGTCATTTCAGATTTTAGAGTGAGAGGTACATCGGATGAGAGAGGGGAGAAATTGCCGAAATCGGAATCGTAGGAGTAGTTTCCTAACACAGGCAAATCTGTCGATGAGGGTTCGTTGAGAGTTTCTAAATTGGTAACATTGTGTTTGAGATATCTTTCCCTATCAATCCTAATCATGTTTGTATGTCCTTTTAATGGAAACCATAGGTGAGCCTAGTCTATACTAAAGTATCCATTTAATTTCTCAGACCAATCTCGGCTAAGTAACATTCCATAGGCATTTGGGATGTCTACTACAATTATGTCAATTACTTGAACAAATTTTGGGTGTGTAGCCATTCTAATCATATCATATTTAAGTTCCCAAATAACCTTCACCTGAGTCCTATATAGTTGTATAACATGTTTATCACTTTTGAGCAGGGTTGCGTTCAATTTCTTGTAGAGTGACAATGGAATGACGTTGGAGGATGCCCTTGAATTGACTAGGCAATTATGTAGGTTTCTGTTAAATACTTCAAACGTTAAAAGGAAAGGAGGAACAAAATGATTTCCTCTTTTTTATAAAGAGAAAGAATTCACACTCGGTTTATTTTTTAAATCTGTGGGGGATGGGACCTCACCTGGGTTAGTGCTTGTCATAGGGGCTTCTATTGATTTTAAGGCCTGTAACATAAAATCCTTTTGTTGGGGAATCCTACACATGTCCATGATAGACACATTAGCCTTCATCTTCTTTAATTCCTCCACTACATTATAGTCTAGCTTAGGAGCTTCGTGTGTGTGTATGTTGGTGGGATTCTTTTGAGAAAAAAATAGGGGTTTTGGGCGATCGACCGCTTGATTCCCTCTAGATGACTGAGTGGTGGTGGGATTAGTTTGTACCAATTGACTTCTACCTCACGTTTTCATAGCTAAGACTTCATAGGGAGGTTCTTGCACTTTAGTGGCCTCATTGAAAGGCATTAGGTGGTTGGAATACTATAACAACATGGCAGTCTCTTCTGGTGGCTCATGAATTTCCTAATCAATGGAATTTATTTCTAAGCCACTAGGTTGTTTGGTTTGGGAGAATTCATATAGGAATCAATTAGCCATTAAATTCATAGTGTTCACCCATTGAGGGCAGTCCCTTTCTGAATGATTCTCTTCGTGGTACGTGCAGAAAGAGTCAAATGCTACCTTTTCTAAGTCAATGTTTAGGTTAGTTGGGGGAGTTTCTATAACTTTGAAAGGTGGATTTATTTTAAAGAAGGGTTTATAAGGTCTTTGATTTTGGTTTCCTCCCCAACACTCCTTTTCATAACTACGATCTCGTTGGAGAGTTTTTTGATCATCTGCTGCAGGTTTTCTAGATCTCCTCCTTCTTTATCAGGACCTAGTTCTGTTTGTTTTACCGGGGGTCTTGTTAACAAAATCCCTCGCTTAGGTAGAGGTTGGGTTTCTTTCTTTGTCAGTAATATCTGACCTTCTTTGGATCCTTTCATTTGAAATTCAATCGTTTTAGCTTCATTGAAATTTTCGGCTAGGGTATGTTTGGCAACCCTTTTTGCGAACAAGGAGATGGAAGTAGGGCGAGCATTAGTGTATACCTCAATATTCAACTCCTGGGTAGGTTTAGCTTCAGGTTGAAATTTGTTTAGGATAGTGGTAAATCATTGGTTGAAATCTTTAACCTTCTCTTTTGGACTCATGGTGGCGGTGAAAAGTTTAGCCACTAAAGCTCCCGTGGTGGTTTCTTCCACAAATTTGTCTAAGAAATATTTTTGAAACTCCTTTCAGCTATTTATGGACCCAAATGGAAAGTTAAAATACCAAGTCGAGGTTGAATTATCAAAGGTATAGGAAAAAATCCTACACACTACATCCTCATGTTTTACGTTCATTAATATTATAGCTAATATGAATTTCTTAATATGGTCCTCAGGCAATCCAGAGGTTTGGGGGTCAAATTTGGGGAGTAATTTTTCTGGATGTCGGGGTAGGTTATGCACCCTTCCTGGGATTGCCAGAGCATCTCTGGCCAACCATGGTTGATTATCTTGAGGATGATTTCCCCTTTCTTCATTGTTGTCATTATTATCCTCCATGTCTTCCAATTCAGACGCTGAGCGATCTGAGTTAGACCCTTCCTCGTCAGATTCAAAATCGTCAGTTTCAGAGTAGTTACCAGCTGGTGTTTCGGGGATCAGATTAAGGGGTTCTTCAATCTTAGTAAGGGAAAAATCTATCAGGTCTTCTACCATGTGAATAAAAACCTAGTCAGGAGTGTCAACAATTGGTCTGCTTACTTTTTTTTCTACGAGGAAGTAAAGGAGCTAAAGGTAATACTCCAATTTGTCTAGTGTAAGCTCTTGTGATTCTTCTGAACTAGTTCAACTCCTCGTGGGGGAGAGTGTAAGGTACTAGGGAATAAGTGTTCTACTTCCTCATCTTGAGGTGAGTTACTCATCTCGGGAGTGCTCTCTGTATGTGGGTTGTCTTGAGAATGACTAGCCATGCATGTGCGTTGTTTTCAATCTTCAGGCTATGTGAGATATATTATCAGAAATATTATTAGCCACTAATTCGTTTAGTCCCTCCTGGCGCCAATTCTGTTGAGGGTTCATAAACCCTTTAACTCAACAGTAGGAACCAAACCCGCTTAAGAGGCCCAATTAGAATTGTAAGTGTTTTATGAGTGGAATGGTTCTTGAGATCTTTGATCTGGTTGATTT
Organism: Picea glauca; assembly: GCA_000966675.3. Taxonomy (NCBI): domain Eukaryota; kingdom Viridiplantae; phylum Streptophyta; class Pinopsida; order Pinales; family Pinaceae; genus Picea; species Picea glauca. Next base: position 47,710 of record JZKD02S1672513.1, read on the forward strand.
ATTGATGGGCTTTACGGGTGACTAACAGGTGTATATATCTATGAAAAGTTTCTCGTTCGGGTTAAGAAATTCTCTTTTTTTTTTTTTTTTTTTTTATACTGTTAAATAATCTAGGTAAGATACAGATGATGTCATAAGCCACCTGATAAAGGAAAATTACTAAATACTAAAGAATGTTGAGCATAAGATAACCCTTATACCTTAGCATGCAAAGAACGATAATTTTACCTATTCCAAGCTTAGCAATAATACTTTTACTTACGGATATTCATCGTTGGCTGAGATAAAAATTGTAGAAAGGAAAACAAATACGTAACAAAGATGAGTGTAAGAAAATTAATTCTCTTAGCTCTACTATCTATCACATATCAACACATCAATTTGTTTTCATCATCGAGAACAAAAGAACTGTATAGTATTGAAAGATAACTTAACAATAAATACAACAACTCTTACTCAATACAACATCACTATCAAAATCGAAGACGGAAACAATCCCTCCTCGATCCAATCAGATTGACGCTTTAGATGAAAAAATTGTCTTTGGTTCTAAACAAAAGTTCTTAATTAAAAGTGGAACATAAATAATTCTTTTACAATTCTCAAAGAAAAAGGTCTTTCCCAAAACCAGCGACCATTTGCACAAGGCTCCTTGTGCCCCCATGATATCTGACAGCTCACGCTTGATCAATCGAACGTCTGAGATTCCACTTCGGCGTTCTGGCACTTCAGACTTTGGAAATCTCAAGTTTCAAGCCACTCTCCCTCCTAAGCCTACAACAATCAATGGCTGTGATTCCTCTTGGCGATCTGACGCTTAGTCTTTACCTCCAGTGATCTGACGGCTCAGATTTATCTCACTGATCGGATGGTAGAGATTCTATTCTAGGTCTCCGGACTCCGAAAATCTCAAGTTTCAACCCCAGTAGCCTCTCTCCTATGTAAGCGAAGTGATAAGGTTCACACACTTCTTCTAATCCGATGGCTGTCGATCTTCTTCCCTATGATCCAACGATCACGGTCGTTCTTCCTCCTGAACTTTTGATATCTCTCCACCTTGGAAGATTTATCCGCTTTCAAAGGTTCCAAAACTTTGTTCTCCTGATGAATCCGTCTATGGGATCTTGTCAACACTTCGAGAAAGTGTTATCTCTTATGAGCTTCTATCCTTAAAAGGATTTGATCTCCCATGCACACTTTGCGTTCTTAGGATTTCAAATAACTTAGTTCGAAGGATTTTCTTGCAAAGAAAATGCTTCTCTCCTACCTGGCGTTCCTTTGCATTGGTTATTTGAAGCTTGTTGGTTTCTTGACGCTGTGCACACCTTGCACCTGGTCTGAGTTTCTTTGATTCTCTCTGAACTTCTCTCTAAGTCAATCTGAGACTTAGTAGACGAACTCCTTGATTTTGAGATGCACACCTTGCATACACATATCATAAGAGAAACAATTAAAACCTAACCCGCTTCCTCACAAACTCATACAGTCAATATCTCAAACACTCATACATGAAATGAACTATAAAAAATCATACACACATAATAACATTCATTCAATCGCACATAAAGTGAACACAGTCCAAGGATTTGGGACAATTTCTGTCTGCTCTATTCATTCATGAAAAAACACAATACTTAGTGTTTTTGCTATTCTACTCCGCCCTACTGATATCCTACAATACTCATACATACTGATCTATTACAATGCAACAATGAACTATTTAAGGACCGACTCCACGAGCTCTCTCATCCTGTTCTGAAATCTATCATTTCAAAATTCAAAGCTATTACCTACTCTGTCCTATCACAATAACTACTAGTTATTTCCAGATAGAGTTGACACTCCATATCTGCATTTCTTACAGTCCTTCAAGACTTTACAAACAAGTTATAGTTTAAAATGTTGTTACAAAAATATCTCAACAACCCATTAAATTCTGAGTTAAATGCTTGCTTTGAAACTCTGTCATTGCTGAGATGTCATCTGTTTGCCTCCATGCATGCGCTGTTGAATTTTAAGGCGATGCTCCTACATCATACTCCTCTGGTTACAATTTTTCATGGACTCCTATCCATGAGATCCTACACTGTCTTTCCATGCTTCAAAATATCAGGTTCTGTGACCCAACTTGCATCTTCCATTGGATGATATTTCCTCTTCACTAAATATTTAGGATATGTCTTTCTCCTGGTTTTCTTTCCATCCCTATGTTCAATAATTTTCTCCATCTGAGGTTTTTCTTTCGTGGGCAATTTCTCTTCCCACTGAATTTCTTTCCGATCATCCGATTCTCCTGCTTCATCTCTCCTATAAGGATACAAGTCTGCAACATTGAATATCAATGATATCCCAACATTGTCTGACAACTCAATCTCATAAGCATTGGCTACGAATTTTCTGAGAATCCTGCATGGTCCTATCTTTTTCATCTTTAACTTATTATACGTTCCCCTTGGGAATATCTCTTTTCTCAAATGAGCCAAAACTTCATCTCCAACTTCTAATTGAACTCCCCTTCTCTTTTCATCAACTCTGCTCTTGTATTTTTGACTGCTGTCCTGTAGTTTCTCTTTGACTCTGTCATGGAGTTTTTGCATTTTTGTTGCAAAATCCTCCACTCCAACACTTCTGAACTCATCTTGATTCAAATATCTCAACTTTGTAATCCCTCTTGGGTGTATACCATACACAATTTCAAATGGACTTTTCCTTGTGCTCCTGTTCATTGAATTGTTGAATGCAAATTTTGCCTGTGCAGAATCTGATCCCATTGTTGACCTTGCTTAGTGACTAAAATTCTTAATAAGTTTCCTAGACTTCTGTTTACTACTTCAGTATGTCCATATGTATGAGGGTGATATGATGAACTAAAGGAAAAGTTCATCCCCAACTTCTTCCATAGAGTCCTCCAAAAGTGTCCTACAAATTTGGTGTCCCTGTCTGAAACTATGCTCCTCGACAATCCATGTAGTCTTACTACTTCTTTGAAAAATAGATTGGCAATGTGTGTGGCATCGCTTGTCTTCTGGAATGGTATGAAATGTGCCATTTTTGAGAATCTGTCTACCACAACAAATATGGAATCGCTTCCTTTTTGAGTTCTAGGGAATCCCAAAACAAAATCCATACTGATTGCATCCCACAACCTTTCTGGAATTGGTAATGGCTGATACAAACTAGTGTTCTTTTGTCTTCCTTTTGCATACCGACAAATTTTGCATTTGTTCACGAACTTCTTCACCTCTACTCTCATGCTCGGCCAATAATACGAATTGTTCAACTATGCAAATGTCTTATCGTGGCCAAAGTGTCTAGCTAAACCTCCACTGTGTTTCTCTTTCAGTAGGTTGTCTCTCATTGAGCACTTCAAAATGCATAATTGGCTTCCCTTGAACAATAATCCATCCTGAATCAAATATTCAGTCCATGGGATTCTGTCTCCCAACAAAGGATTCTTGCATGCCTCGTAAGCTTCTTTGAAATTTGCATCTTCTTTATACATCTCCTTGAGGTGTTCTAACCCCAAGGTCTCCACTTGGAATTCTTGTACAATCAAACTCCTTCTGCTCAAAGCATCTGCAACTTTGTTAGCAGTTCCAACAATGTGTTTAATAACAAAAGTAAAATTCTGCATAAATTCTACCCATTTTGCATGTTTCTGATTCAACTTTTCTTGCCTAGTAATAAACTGCAAATCATGATTATCACTGTACAAGACAAATTCTTTAGGAATTAGATAATGCCTCCATTTTTTCAAATCTTGAATCACTGCATAAAATTCCTTGTCATATGTGGAATAATTTTTCTTGGCATCATTCCTTTTCTCACTAAAATAAGCAACTGGCTTGTTGTCCTGACTCAAGACTGCTCCAATAGCTAATCCACTTGCGTCACATCTCACCTAAAATGTTTTTCTAAAATCTGGTAAGACCAGAATTGGCTGCTTTGTGATCTTCTCTTTCAACACTTTGAAACTTTTTTCAGCATCCTTTGTCCAACTGAAGGACTTGTGTTTCTTCTTCATAGTGTCCAACATGGGTGCATATATGCCATTGAAATTTCTAATGAATTTTCTATAAAAACTCGCTACCCATGAAAACTTCTTACCTCAAATATACTACTCAGTGATGACCATTCTCTGATCACCCTCACTTTGTCTGGATCCATCTTCATTTCATTTGAAGAGATCACAAAACCCAAATATATGAGCTCCTTTTTCATAAAATAACTCTTCTTCAAATTTATCAACAATTTCTCTTGCTGCAACCTTTCCATCACTAATGTCAAATGTCTTAAGTGTCCCTCCTTTGTCTTGCTGAAGATTAGTATGTTAGCCATATATACTATGACACATTTTCCTATGAAGTCTTTCAATACTTCATTCATTAACCTCATAAATGTGCTTGGTACATTTTTCAACCCAAACGACATGACCAACCATTCAAACAATCCTTGATTTGTCTTGAATGTTGTTTTCCATTCATCTCCCTCTCTCATTCTTATTTGATGATATCCACTCTTCAAGTCTATCTTGGAAAAATAGCTTGTGCCACTCAAACAGTCCATCAAATCCTCCATCCCCGGTAAAGGAAATCTGTACCTAATGGTTATCTTGTTGATGCCTTGAGAATCTGTACACATTCTCCATCCTCCATCCTTCATTGGACTTAATACAGTTGGTACTGCACATGGGATTAGGCTTTCCCTAACTAACCCTTTATCCAACAACTCATGGACTTGATTTTTGACTTCCTCGTTCTCCCTAGGTGTCAACTTATAAGCTGCTTTGTTTGGTAAAATAGCTCCTCGAATAAGGTCAATATGATGGCTTATACTTCTGATGGGTAGCAATGAGTGTGGTAACTCATCCACGACTATATCAACAAAGTTTTCTAATAGTTATTGGATTTCCATAGGCAAGTCTTCTACAAAAGTATTTGTAAGGATAACTCTAGGCTTCCTTACTACAACAAACTGCATTTATTTCTCCTTCTTGACTTCTTTTAAGAGCTCCTTCCCACTCATGATAAGTATGCTTGAACTACGTTCTGTCTTTTGCTCTTTGTCTTCTATGGGTAACAACATCTGTGTTCTACCATTCTTTTCTAGGGTATAGGTATTCTTTCTTCCATCATGAATAAATTTTCGGTCATACTGCCATGGCCTCCCCAATAAAATATGACAGACATCCATAGGAATTACATCACATAATATTTCATCTTTGTATCCTCCTATTTTAAATTCAACTTGGCATTGTTGACTTACCATGACTTGATGTCCTTTCTGCAATCACGATACCTTGTATGGATTTGGATGTGCAATTGTCTTCAATTCCCTCTTTTCCACCATATCTATGGATACTAGATTTTCAGTGCTTCCACTGTCTATGATCACCTTGCAGACTCTATCTTTCAATTTACAAGCAATTCTGAACAGGGTTGTTTGCTAAACTGGTTCTTTTGGTTCCTTTTCCGGTTTAAGAAGAACTTTCCTCATCATGAGGTTTCTTCCTCCTTCTGTCGCTTCTACTTCCACATGTTTCTGTGCTTCGACAATGTGTGTTTCTCTACCTCCTTCTCTCTTTCTGTTGTGACATTCCTAAGATTTATGTCCTTCTTTTCCATAGGTATAGCATTTAACTATGCCTCCTCTAGCTCTTCCTCTTCCTCTACCTCTGGAAAAAGAACCTCTTCCTCCATGCTGTCCTTCTTTAGAACTTCCACCCTTCTCATGGTGACTATGCTGTTTGTCAACTTCAGGCTTCAACTTCTGGAACTTCTCTCTGCTGGTTCCCTTGCCTCTGCTTGAGTTTCCTCCTTTGCTTCGTTGGCTTTGCTTTCTGGCCAATTTCCCCCCAGCTTTCTAGGCTGCTTGATAGGCATCCTCGACTTTACTGGTAGATATCATGCTGATCTCCTCTTGAATTTCATATCTCAGCCTATTGATGTATCTGGCTATCTTCTCATTTTCATTCTCTTTCTGTCCAACCCTGATGTTCAATGGGTAAAATTCTTCAGTGTACTCCTTCACTGATAAACCCCTCTATTTCAGGTTCTACAATCTTCTGTAAAGATTGATTTGGCAATCCTTCGAGATAAATTTGGCCTTCAACTTGGCTACCATCCTATCCCAGTTTTTAATTTTGTGCTTACCACTTCTTCTACGTTCGGCTTGCGGTTCATCTCACCATAACACTGCATGAACTTTCAGTCTTGTCACTGCATGCTTCACCATCTTGTCTTCTTCGATATCTTTGTAATCGAAGTATTTTTCCATAGCTGTTATTAGACTAATCGGTAGGTGCAGACACTAACAGATCTCCCTAGATCCACCTGGATCTAGAACAAAACAGGACAAGACATGAATCTTTTCCTAAGTTATGACCATTGAATTAGCTAGTAGGGAGGAACAAGTAACATACCTTTGTATCGCTTCCTAGGGTCTCTGTTGCTCCCGCTTCACTCCAGTGCTCTCATGAGGTCAAGACCAAGACAACACAAACCAACCAAAGCGAAGATAGAAAAATATATTCAATTGTCAACTTATGTGTATGATGAAGGAATTACACAATAAAGTAAGAATGACTTTATGGGAAAAGGAGATGCCGCTGTATCATATTAATCGAAAGTAGAAGATACAACCTGATCGCCTTGATGTCGCAAGCTTCCTTTCGGTGGCTCTTGGCTCCAACACACACACTTGCTCGATTCTTGTACGAAGAAGATCCAATTCCTCTTAATAGACTTGCTAGAGTCTTCAAGCTCCTGTTCAAGCTAGGCTCTTCACACAATTCTTTCACCAATTCTCCAATTAATCTTGCTTAACCTTGTCCATGAGAATCCCATCAATATATAGGAGAGGATGAGATGGTTACTTGGATAAGAATGATCCCACAATAACCAGTAAAGAGATAACCATTCGATTGCCAACCCATCTTCTAGAACCATCAAGAATTCATCTTTTTCCAAGCTTGAGAACAAGTTCGCACCCTAGCTATGTAGCACAGTGTGAGAAGTTCGCACCCTAGCTGAAGGAAGCCTGCGAGAATGGGTCATTCTCGCACCCTAGGATATAAGCAGCCTGCGAACTCTCTTCAAAAATATGTTTTCTGGGAAGAGATGAATGTCACTTTTCTTAGGAGAAGGTTCTTATTAGGAGCCTGAGCACACCATCATTAATACACCATCAAGATTGACCAAAATCATGGGTTACAGAATGCCCCCCAAAGTATGAGGCCGGAATCAATGACAATTGAAATACTTTTTAAACTGCGTGTGTGTGTATGTCGGAAACCAGGAGCGCACCTAATCGAAAACCTGCGAACAACCAAGCATCTGCAGAATATCATACTAGTTATGAGATAGGCATTCCCATACATAGATCACAGATGGATGACATTATAGACATAGGTCATGGCCACCAATCATACTCTGTGGATCCATACCATCAAAATATAGCATAGTCACCAGGAATACACTGTGGATCTATGCAAGAAAATGCAAATTGAGACGACATAACCACGAGACATACAAAGTGGATCTATGTGTCACAAATTATACATATTCCATCGCAACCTAGACAAAGAGATGATATCCAGGGTCTTCAATCCCGTCACCCAAAAGTATGAATCTAACCATGTGATTACATGTGTTGAAGTTGAAAGTGGTAGAAACCACTTGATTACCGGTCATTGATGAAACCGTTAACAAGTGCGAGGGAAATCACCATTAATGTCAATGACTCCCAAGGTACACTAGTACAATCCATCGAATGTGAATGAATGAGTTGAGGTCAAACATTTGACGGAATCTTTCGATCAGGGGTCAATGATGTAAACCCACTGTCAAAAGCGAGGAAACCTGCCATTGAGGCATGCAGGTTCCAAGGTACCAAATAATTTCTAAGTCTTGTTTCTAGATAATGAGATGAAGTCGATGGAACAAAACTCGTCACAGGAGGGCCTTGATGTATCCCCCATCAATGACACGAAATGAGTAACAAATTTTGAAGGTGAAAAAGAGTATGATGTAAGTTGGACTGGACACAGGGAAGGCCGACATAGAGAGAATGGACAACTGTAGATGGCCGACTCAATAGAGGTTTCATATGAACTTCTCTTGAACATATGAATGACACGACTAATGATTTGGCAGCATTGACTCAGAGACGACACAAGGTATGACCTTGTAGCAAATCGAATGAGAGACAAATGGATTTCCCAAACCGGCTTCAAATAATGAATAGGGGGGTGTCATGTTCAAGAGCGACATTTACTTCCAATTAATATGAATACGAGAACACATCCCTTTCCCAAATTCCCCCCCATCATTTCTAGCGAGTACCTCTTTATTTTTACGCAAGCTTGAGGAGGATAACATATGCTTGTTGATATAAGCTCATCCTTTGGATGAGTCCTTCGGAGTATGTTTAACGAAACCTAGGAAGGAGTGGTTCGATCCCATTACGGGTCTATCGATGTTTGTTTAACGAGTCCAAAGATAGAAAACTCGAAGGTTTTTCATGATTATAGAGTCTGAAAAAACACTTAAAAGAGAACTCTCTCAGTTCTTTTTTCGTAAAATAGTCTGATGAGACCAAAAAAGAGAGAAATTATTGCCCAATAGACGTTTTCTTCAAATACTTTAATGAGCGTGAAAATATCAAGATCGCTTGGCAATCTTTTCATGTTTAGAGAGTCTGAAAAGAGCTTAAAGGTGTTGATTAAGGTTGGTTGTCATTGATGTCAACCCTTGAAGAAAGACCCGTAGCACACAGTTTTGGGTAATGGACCCAATAGTGTTTGATGTAAATATGACTCATTATTGTTTTGTCATGGTTGATAAGAAGTAAATATGAATGAACTCCAAAGTGGTCCCCTTATGGTGAAA